>JALIZH010016086.1:0-34326 GCA_030522465.1 Rhipicephalus appendiculatus
GGAACATTGCACTCATTCTCCGTTAATTAGGTACACAATTGTAGATCAAACTCAATGTGGATCACGATGTGGCTTAATAAAAGTGGCCTGGAGTTGTATGTACATGTGTCAGAACATGCTGCACAGCCCACTTACATGCCCCTCGTATATGAGGGCATGCACATCTTGATAATTTGAAAAATAATATCTAGGGCTTTACAAGACGGTACATCTATGCGATTACAAGGCACACCATAAAAGGAGGCTATAAATATTTGTAACCATAGGTCGGCAAAATAAATGGAGCTCACGCAGACTCACTCAATAAACGTTTTTCGCTTAGCACTCACTAGGACCCAGACTAACCAAAATTCTGCTGAAGCGAACTCATTCGGACACAGACTCATTAATATTTTCTTCAACCGGACTCACTCGGACTCAGACACCAAAATTTTGCTGAAGCAGACTCACTCGGACTCAGACTCACGAAATTTCTCTCCAACCAAACTCACTCGGACTCAGACTCACCGGTGTTTTCGTCATCCAGACTCACTCGGACCCAGACTCACAAATATTTTCCTCAAGAAGACT
The DNA here is from genome assembly GCA_030522465.1 of Rhipicephalus appendiculatus. Lineage (NCBI taxonomy): Eukaryota > Metazoa > Arthropoda > Arachnida > Ixodida > Ixodidae > Rhipicephalus > Rhipicephalus appendiculatus. The sequence continues at coordinate 571 of JALIZH010016086.1, forward strand.
CACTCCGACTCAGACTCATCTAAGTATAACTCAGCCGGACTCACTCAGACTCAGACTCACGCCTCAATCTGAGTCTGAGTGAGTCGACTCATGAGTGAGTTTGCCGACCTATGGTTCTATGTAACCTGTTTCTATGCTCTCAGGCAGTTCTCTGGACGCAAATGTTAGGACTATGTGTCTGGATCGCTTCTCTGTGTTGTCCGGTCTTATCTTCATCTTTTGTACACTTGCTGCGTGTTTCGTCCTTCCGGCCACCAAGAAATTCAGCGTCACAGAGATTAAGCAGATGCTCGTCATAAACGACACCCCTAACAGTATTCATTGATCGGTGTGGGGTTGCTGTAATATGGAAGCATCCAAATGATATTAGTGTTGGCAGTATTTAATACTGCGTACGATCGCGTAGTTCGAGCAGCACATTGCCACGGGCCAATTATAAACACCTTGAAACCTGGAACAAGTATGTCCGTGAACCTTTTTGCGACCGAAAATGGAAAATTGTTCTTGCTTTTTTTTTATGCCGTCATTGGGTGTTACAAGGAACTTCCGGAATTTATGTTTCCTGGAATATAATTGAAGTGCTGCTTCGATGCGCAGCCTCTTAAGGATACAATGAGATGGTGGGAGGGCTGCATTAACCATAATATATGTGTTGTTCTAAAGCTTTCACGACAGTGTGAGAAAATTTACATTTTTTTTGTCATGAATGAAATAGGCACAATGAATGAATGAAATAGGCACAATGTGTAGGTGTGGAATGCGGAAAAAAAAGCTGTGATTTAAACGCAGCTTTACTAGCCCCACATCCCAGCAATACAAGGCAGAAAAAAGTGACAGCATTCGTAAAGTCGTCTAAAGAAGTAAATAGACACATAAGTGCATATTTAAATTGCTACAATAAAAAAATACAACGTACAAAAAGAAACTTAAATGCGCACAGAGTTACACTTCTCGCAGACATAAAAAAGTATAAAGAAACAGAATACAACAAAGTTTTGAAACTGCAGAGTTTTATGCTATTTCTTTACCTTAATTTTTTCCCTTTGCATCATGTAAGTAAAAAAGATTGCACATGTCCTCTCGAGAAAGAAGGCGCAATCGCTCTAATAAAAAACTGGCATTTATCGAGTATTTGTGGCAGTGAATGTTTCCACATTTGGAGACCATTGTTTGTCCGACATCGAGTTACCTTCCAATAATCACTCGATCTGTCTAGTGAGTCTAGGCGACGTGCTGCGCTGTAAGCATGCTATGTAGCTAAGATTGTTATTTCCTTTGTTAGTTTCAGTTTTGAAGAGACGCCAACAAACAATATTCGCACATATTACGAAACCTGAAGTGCTGCTTCGGGGCGCGGCCTCTTTACGATCAAATGGTGGGAGGGATGCATTAACCATTATATAAGTGTTGTTTTCGTCAACGGTGCCAGCCGCCCACCACTGAGCCAAACAAGGTAACGTAACAGGAAATGTGCGAAAAGAAGTGCTTCCATCGCGAGCTGTACACCACCAATATAGCATGATATGGCGAACCAAGACTGGTCCATCCACACAAGGTTAACCGTAGCCGCCACGATATTTGGAAGCAAATGAAAATAAGAAGAAAGGAAAAGGTTTAAAATAAGAGATCAAGCTGAAGATTGGAGAGCAGGACAGGAAAAGGCGACTGGCGATTTACCACGGGCCCTCTACCTGAAGCCTACATGAAATCGGGGGGTGCCATCTACATGAAGCCGGGGACAAAGCGGTGTGTTACCTCTGGCGGGGGGTCTTAAAGGTGTAATCACCAGGCGTCGGTTCAACCCCCAGGTTCCCCTCTTTTGCCCGGACACGCCTACGCTACGCACGGCGAGACGGGTAAAAAAGTCGAACCCCCCCCCCCCCCCCCCCCAAACCCCTGAAACTTCGTATAGTAGCGGCGGTACTCTCCTTGTCCACTCGTTTCTCCTCGGTCTCCTCTACTTCGCACTCTATTAAGTGCGAATGCACTTTATAAGCGACCCTGAATCCGCCGTCCCATAGCAACGGCGCGAGGAGCGTCTGCGGCAACGGCGCAGCGACGTCACACCCCACGTGACTGCGCGCGCTCCGCCTCCTCACCGCGGTTTGCGCGGGCGCGCGCCGCTCCCCTGCATTGCTCGCGGCGTGTTTGGTCTTCGCCGTGGCCAGACGCGGCGGTTGTGTTAGCGTCGCTTGCGTGGAGTGGCCCGCTTGTCAGTTGATTTTCGCTTCGCCGTGGTCGGACGCGGCGGTTGTGTTAGCGTCGCTTGCGTGGAGTGGCCCGCTCGTCAGTTGATTTTTCGCTCTCCGCCGTGACCAGACGCGGCGGTTGTGTTAGCGTCGCTTGCGTGGAGTGGCGCGAAATGCATTCGCATTTCCTCACGATTCCCTTCGGGGAGGTGTTGGTCTTTTTTTTTTTGAATGTGGCGGCACCTGCCTTGCTCCTGCGTAGCAGACGCCCTATCGCGGAGACAGCGCTTGCTTGCCAGGCAGCGCGCTGAGAGCATTCGCGCCAGCCGTCTAACTCATGCTAAAACTATCTAAACGAGTGTAATGTTGGCCCATGACATCTCTGTGTAGTGCCTCATAGGGTATACAATATGTGCAGAGAGCTTTTCACAGTGACTGTCAGTGGAAGCAACCGCTCGCGCTGACGCTGTCGACGCGGGACGGTGGTGTCGCCCACGGCCAATATTAGCGTTTGATGAGGCGTCAAAGGCTTTCGCCTTATTAATGCGCCAGAAGGCATACATCATATATAGTTGATACATTCAAACAGCTGTGGTTGTTTCGTTAAGTGTTTAGACGCACCAACCATATTTCGCAAGTGCGCCTGGTTGACGTATCTGATATACGAACTACACCTCCGACAGCACGAGCAAGCGAATGAATGAACTAGCGGGGCACCGTAAGCCTTTCCTTCGCGAGATCTCCACTCTCAGGATATAAACCTTCACACGAAATTGCAGGTAGACCATCGCGCGTAATGGCACGTATATATGGGGTCCCTAAACAATGAACGCACCAAACGAGTCGGTAGGTCACGCACGCTTTGCATAGAATGGGCAAGTTCCTCCCATCACCAGTCTCCCCGGCTGATCGGTCAAAAGAGCTAGATAAAGCAATTTGCTATGAAAAATACCAGCACGCAACCAAAACCAACGGAGAGTACCATTCTTAATGTGAGTTTTGGTACTCTAGTTTTGTTTTCAACACAGCGGCGCGGAATCTCCGAAGTTTCGCAACCACATTGTCGATCATCCATCCGTACGCGTGCATGCTAAGCGCACAAACCGGTACCGCGAACTCAAACCAGTCGGCGCATAACGTCAAGCAGAAAGCGTTAACCATGTATTGTTGACAAAAAGACCCCACACAAGCGTTAATGAAACGTGAGAGAGAGATAATGACGTTCCGCCCATTTAACTGCGATATGTCTACGGCGTAAGAGCGGTCATCGAGTTACGCGAACCTCGACGCATACTCATAGTGAGACACTCGCAACTTACCACGCGAAGTCGAATCGAAAATGTCTTTGCCTGAAGTTCTCACTTCCGATTCTATGCAACCGCGTTTTTCGTCGCAACTCGTTGCGCTTAACGCACTTATCATGAACAGCTTTTGGACGTCACTAGAATGGTTCTGGAGTCAGAAGGCGCGACAGCTACCCTTGGCAACCAAACAGCGACGTCATCTTGGATGAAAAGTATTTCACAGCACAACGCGCACGGAAAGCACACGTGCGCATCCGTGAAACAGATGCGCCGAACACCAGCGTGTCCGCGCTTCGAGAGCAAAGATGGTACAACAGCGCGACTGTAAACAAACGAACGCTGCTCGCGGTCCCACGTGACGGCATCTGGCCAATACCGACGCGGCGTCAGTGTCGGAGAGGTCGGAGGAGGGAGGAATGAGAGGAGGGGTGCTCTTTTCCCCCACATGTCTCGCTACTTGACGTAGTTTCAAGGGGCTTAACCCCGCCCCCCTCCTTCACCCTGGCCGTTGGCTCGGGCCCGTAGTGACGCCGCTTACGAAACGCCTGCAGCCGCCTCTGTGGGGGCCGACGAACACTGGAGGTTGGTGGAACCATCCGTGTGAACATGTGCACTGTACGCGTACCTCGCGTGCAAAAGAAGCACAGACAGTTTCTTAGCACAGGTGACGACAGGTCCGATTTCTTCCTGATTCTTGGGGGCAATGAGATGCACGGTGGGTGGAATAAGACAGCAATGGGGTATCGATGATTTAGATGCAGTGGTGAAGCCCGAGGGAAGGCTGTCGCTGTACTTAACGATAGTATTAAGGGCGGAACGCTGTAGGGGCGCCTGCTGTCGTTCGCTGTCGTATGCTGTCGTCGTCGTCGCTTGGCGTAACGTAGGCCAAGGCTACCTACAGGATAACCATCTGTAGCATAGCCGTAGCAAGGGGGGCGAGAAAGGGAAGTGACGCTGAGGAGGAGCGATGTGGAAATAGCCAGGGGGCGAGAAAGGAATCATACGCTAAGGATGACCGATGTGGAGGTGAGGAGGAAAAGGAGAAAGGAAGGGGGGAGGAGGAATGGAATGTGCAGTCACTGTATGCTGTCATCGTATGTCGCCGCTTGGCGTCACGCACGCAAACCAATGTACAGCATAGCCAAGCATTACAAGGGGCAGGAAAACAAAGTGAGTGTGAGGAGCAGTGATGTGAGCGTGAAGAGGATGGCTAACGGGAAGAGTGAGGATAAAGCATAGCAAATCACTTATTATTAATTTACATCACATGTAATTCTTCATTGTTATAGTATTTACTGTTCTTTTAATTATTGGTCCACGCTTTTTTATTTAAACTTAGATTGTGACCAATCCTCCGCATCAGCGTGATGCAATTTTCAAGGCACCAACGGCAACTGTCATCTCCCACATGGCAGTTCTTGTAAATAGAACGTAGTTACTCTGTTTCTCACTATTTTTTCTAACGTAATAGGTGGGAAACTGCTTGCGATGAAGTTGAGGGACATACCTTGGCAATCGTACGTATTATTAATCCTATGGAACTCCTATGTTATCCTATTCTATCCTATAGCAATTGGTGTCACGGAACTGTGGCATTCTGTTCGGCTTGAGAAACCAAATATTCCTTAGTAATTTCCGTGACCCTCTTCCTAGATTAAACCATGTGCAATCAGTCGTCGGTCATGCATATTGCTCCTTATAAATTCAGATGACAGTGATCGCCTTCGTCTTCATCGTGATATGAATTATTCCGTCTTGTACTTGATGTATTGGTTTACTGCAAGTAATTTACACATCAAGCAATCAACCTTTCTTTTAGAAATCGTAATGTTCAATCTGATGTGTATTGATCACCTAGCGATGACATTTTGCAAGTTTAGAGAACATGACTGAATATTCGTTTGGGAATGGATATGCGTGGTCAATATCCAAGTAAACAATATCTTAGCTCGGAACCTTTTTGCAAACGAGCATAGCGGTCTCTCAAAATCTTGTTGGAGAAGCCCACTTTTGAACAGTTTGAACGAAACGAAAGCAGCGTACTTCTTGGCTGCTGTAGTCTTGTACGACACGGAGAAAAAAAACACTCGCTGTGCTTTCTTCAGCCCTAGGCCGCGAATTGACACCTGATCTTGTTGAGCGTACCCATCGCATCGGTAGATTTTCACCGCCGAAGTGCCGTCCTGTGATTGTGAAATTCTGTTCTTTTAAAACTAAAAACTCTGTCTGGTTGTCGCGCGGAGACCTAAAGTCGAAAAGCATTTCTGTGAACGAAGATTTTTCACCGGCAACACGACAGGTTAGAAATAAACTTGCTGATTTCGCCAAATCCTTGCCGCAATCACCTGCTTATCAACTCAGGTACAAGAAGCTGCTTGTAAACAAGGAATGTTACATCTACGACTATAAAACAGATAGCGTTAAGAAAATAACTCGCGAAAGCCCACCTGAGAGGCTTCCTAACAGCGCGAAGACCGCGACCCGATAGGGCTGCGTGAGGGGACGTGATGTACAGTCTTCCAAATCAAGTGTGTCTGTTCTTCTGGCTAACGTTCGAAGTATTATAAACAAACGCGAAGATCTTAACTCTCTTATCGATACATGTGAGGCAGACGTCATCGCTCTGACAGAGACTTGGTTAAAACCCAATGTTCATAGTAGCGAATTATTAGATAAGTCTTCGCATTTCATGTTTTATCGGTGTGATCGCACTAATCGTATTGGTGGTGGCGTATTACTTGCGATAGCTAAATCCATTTCCTCTTACCCCATTTACATTCAAACCGATTTTGAATCCACGTGGGCTTGCGTAGAACTAGGACACAAAAAAAAATTATTTTTTGGTGTGTGTTACCGCCCCCCCTTCCTACTCTTCCACCTTTGTCTCCGAGCTTCATGACGCCCTTAACGTAATAATAACAGGGCACCCCACTGCACCAATATTTCTTCTAGGTGACTTCAATTTTGCTAACAACTCATGGTCATCGGAAGTGCCTGTGTTAAGCCCCCTTTTCATCACAGAGTAGTGACTTTTTAAGTCTTTGTTCTACTTTTTCTTTTAGTCAACTCGTCACTAAACCCACCAGGTCACTGAATCGTAGTGCGAATACCTTAGACCTCATTTTAACTACATGTCCAGACCAAGTGTCGTCGATATCTTATTTGCCCGGTCTAAGTGACCACTTATCACTAGCGCTTGAAATTAAATCTACCAAAGTTAAAAATAGCCATACCAAAAAAACCATCCGCGATTACAGCAAAGCTAACTTCGAAGTAATCAATAGCAAGTTAGCCGAGTTCCTAGGCGATTTTACGATTGATTTTTCAGACCGAAGCGTAAACACCAACTGGAACATGTTTAAAACAAAAGTCTATGAACTAATTGACAAACACGTACCGAATCGTGACATCACCTCCGATGCTAACGCACCTTGGTATAATGGTTACTTGCGCAAATTATCCAACCGAAAGAAAAGATTATATCGTACGGCTAAACTTACTCCTTCAGAAGACCGTTGGGCAACATACAAAGAAGCTAACAGAACTTACGTTGCGGCACTAAAACAAGCTAAAAGTTACTTCATGCAGACCACATTGCCATCGATCCTCCGCGATAACCCAAAAAAATTCTGTCGCGTTATTAATCCTGCGTCAAAAACATCAGTAACACTGACTGATTCTAGTGGAGTCTCTATCGCTGAGTCCGAATGTCCAACCATCCTTAACAATGTATTTTGCAGCAACTTTGTCCTTTACAACGGTTCGTCTATACCTAATCCGCCCCTTCACAACTACTTACCCATGGATGACATTGTCATTGACAGCGATGGTATTGAAAAAATTGTACAGTCCTTGAAGGTTTTCGCAAGTCCGGGTGTCGACCTTATTAATGCCAAATTTCTTAAAGGTACAAAGGCATACTCATCTCTGTTTTTGTTACTAATTTTTCAACCGTCCATTGATACAGGTGAAATTCCTGACGACTGGAGAATTGGGAAGGTGGTTCCAATCCATAAATCAGGTAACAGCACTTCCCCATACAACTACCGCCCAATATCATTAACCAGTATCTCGTGCAAAATCTTGGAGCACATTCTTTACTCCGAAATTTTTCATTTCCTTGACTCAAACTTGTTTTTTTCGCACGCACAACACGGCTTCCGAAAAACACTCTCTTGTGAAACACAACTAATTGCATTTACTCATAAGCTTCATCTAATTCTTGACTGCCGCTCGTTCGCCGACTGTATCTTCTTGGATTTTTCAAAGGCATTCGGCAAGGTTTGCCACAAACTGCTTCTCTCAAAACTAGCGCAACTTAACCGCAGTCCGAAAATCCTAACTTGGCTGGAACACTTCCTCTATAACCGATCTCAGTTTGTAACTTGTAATGATCATACTTCACTCAGTAGCTCAGTCGATTCAGGAGTGCCTCAAGGGTCGGTCTTAGGACCCCTTCTTTTTTTAATCTACATCAATCACTTACCTCCGCGCGTAACTTCTAACATTTATTTGTTTGCTGATGACTGTGTTGTGGTCCGTGAAATTACTAACGCCCAGGATGTAACTACCTTGCAAACTGATCTTAACGCTATTTCTGACTGGTGTAATGACTGGCTAATGACACTAAACAACAATAAATGCAAAGTCTTACGTGTATCCCGTACTGCGTCTAACCCACCTGCATACCAGCTTAACAACACCATCCTAGAGTCAGTAACGTCTTACCGCTACCTTGGAGTACACATAACATCAGATTTAACTTGGTCTCTTCATATAAACCATATAATTAACAACGCTAACCGAATGCTCGGATACCTACGACGCAGTTTCTCTTCTGCCCCCGCATCACTCAAACTGATTCTTTACAAAACCTTAATCCACTCCAAACTTGAGTACGCTTCTGCTGTATGGGATCCGAGTACTGCCAAGCTAATCGATTCACTTGAACTTGTTCAAAATAACTCTACTCGATTCATTCTTCATAACTACAACCGAACTGCTAGTATCTCCTCCATGAAACTAACCCTCAGTCTGCCGTCACTTGCTTCACGCCGTTATTTTTCTCTACTCTGCCTTTTTCACAAAATTTACTTCCGTAACAGCCATCTGCATAATGAACTAATCGCTCCACCATCCTATCACTCCATTCGCATTGATCACTGCCACAAAGTTGGAATCATTTCCTGTGATACTGATCACTGTTATCATAGTTTTATTCCGCGCACATCACAGGATTGGAACCGCCTTCCCGGAAGCATTGCCGCCATTGAAGACCATCAACTGTTTAAAACAACATTAGCTAACACTGTATAAGTAGGAGCCGAAGAACTTGTATTTTACTTATTGTTTGCTGCGTTTCTTGTTTGCTTTTACCTGTTTTTTTTTACTCACTCCCCTCTGTAATGCCTTTGGCCTTGAGGGTATTAATAAATGAAATAAATGAAATGAAATTAAAGAAGTGTTGATTTCTCCACCGTTTTAATTCTGCATCTTTGTAGTGCTATTCCTCTGAGAATTCTTTAATAAAAGAACTTCCAGTGTAATGTAATATCCACGCCTCAATCAATGTGCCATGGTAATTTCGGAAGTAGAGTACAATCCCACCGTTTCTAGTGTGGGACACCAATGCTTGTCCACACCACCTAGACATGACGGGTCATCTACGGTTTCTCACTGGATAGCATAAGCGAGTGTAAGGTAGTGGGAGATGCTTATGACCAGTGGCGGAATTGGCAATCTGCTATGTTTCATGCTTAATCGACATGGCACGTTGAGCACACACTACTTGTGGCGTCCTTAAATACAAGTAGCCACAATCTGCCGACCGAGTGGGCCGTACCTCACGAACTTCTTCATTCCTGCAAATGAATGTTTTCTCGACCTCTTACTTCAGATGACTATACAGATTCCATTAGTGCCAAGTTCTTAAGAAGTGGCCTTACCAGGCAGAATGATCCTTCTAGATAAAATCCATATTCAAATCTCTTATTAGTTTCGTTGTAGCAAGTAAACGTGCAACCCAGCTCGGTAGAATGTGTCCTCTGTGATATAAAAAAATTAACGATTTTCATTAAGCGGAAATGTGTGGTCAATATTAGTCACTGTCACAGTACAGGCGGTGTTATTTCCGTAATGTCAGATACACAGAGAGCCCAGGAACTGGCGACCGTCTCCTTTACGGCGAAGATCGAGTGGGCTAGTTGTTACCAGGACTTGGCTAAGGTACTTTAAAAGTGTATTGCGATACGACACGAAATCCCACAACAATTACTATATCCGATACAATACCTTCCAATTGTAGCTTAAGATGATTCGATATATTCTCATATTTTTAGATCTAGATAATGTACCATAAAACAGCTTTGCACAATAATACTTGCTTGAAAATTTCGTATGTACGACCAACTTTGCTTTATTTCAATGTAATGTCTGTTAGTATAGCAAAGTTTTCTATTTTCTGCTGAAAATATAATTATTTCGTTCCAAAACCAACCCGTTAGGGTTATTTTAATTGCTTAAAACGATAGCTCCGTATGCACAGCGTGTCAGAGGTTTGCTTGTCGCTTTTATAATTGATGTGAGTCGCCCCTCGGCTTGCTGACAAGCCAGCGGGTTGCCATCTATTTACAAGAACTTCCGATTAGAAGTCTCTGCATTATGACGGATGTAGCAGTTTGGAGGTTAGCCTTGTTTACGCAATATCGGATCCCCAGAAGGCGCACAGCAGCAACAACGGAGATAGCGACATTTTCTGTAGCGCATCTTGTAGACCTCAAACACATAAGACTACATTGAATTTACTGATCTGTTAGCGTGAAACGCACGTTAGCGACATGTTTACCAACGTACAAGCTTTTAACATTTCTGACGGTTTGGGAAGACTTGCGATGCGATGATTTGTCCCTGGCTATTTATTTCAATACAGCCAATTCCCTTTTCATTTTGGGCTCTATTCTGAGAATGTTTCGGGGATGCATTACAATTTGAACACTTGGGAACCTTGGCTATGCAGTTGTCCGCGGAATGGGTTTAAGCGCAGCGAGAACATACTCGCTTATAAGCGGCGGCATCAGGCACCGATGTTCGTCCAAAAAAAAAAACAATGCCTCTGAATTTGCAGCGCCCTTTAAACTCCGTGCTTATCCAACGCCCTTGCCACCTGGACCTTTCGCGGCCGGTATAAAACAAACTGCATTAAAACGCACAGCTGCTGGAGATTCCGCTTGGCCTACAGTGCTGAAGCCAGAGCTACGTGGATCAGCGACGGCTGCTCAAACCAGAACACCAAGGGAGGCACGGACACAACTAGTGCATCTTGCCCTACGCTGCCGTAGTCGCAGCCACGTGCACATTCATACTGCAGATCGGCAGCACTGCACACTGAATCTCCGTTTGACCATTTGTCTGAAGAAGACAAACCAACCATGACAGTGCTTCAGTCACTGTTCGACACACTGCTCGTGTTCGTCGGCTTGCTAAACTCACCATACGCTCAGTCCGTACAACAGGTACTGGATAATTTATGTCCAGTATTTGCAAGCCTTCAGTAGGCACTATGACATCGCTATCTACAGTGGAACATGATATGCCTAAGATCGTGAGTCCAGTACTATACAATACAGCTGTGTTATTTCAGCTTACGTGTATTAAAGACGATAGTCTTTCTTGGGATACTTAAATGGAGAAATTTTGGTCTGTTTCTCTGTTTGTCGGCACGTCACACGATTCAGCTACTCGGCCAAAAGTTTAACCACTTTCTGAACGCCCAGCCATCTTGAACAGTCGTTTTCGTGCATACTTGTGAACATTGTCGATCAAAAAGCAAATATTACGCATATCTGAGGCGCAACAATACGGAAGTATTAAGTGGTGTGTTCTTTTTTATAGAAAATACATAGATACTTAATTCTAAAGACCCTAGTGTTTCTTAGGCTGCGCTGAAAATGCGAGCTACCTCGCAAAAGCGAAGAGCCGTCGTCTATCTCCGAGGTCGCGCGAAGTGCCGCGTGTTTCATCCGACGCACGATAGCTGGCGCAGTCTGCCGTCGTCGCTGCAAACAAGAGAATCTCTTTCGTGGTCGCTCCGGTGGCTCTGCGCGACTTCTCAGCTTTTTTACACGGTGCCAAAAACACCGCGCTTGCGGCGAGAAGACGCTTGGTCATGCCAGGACGGAAATGGTCGAGAACGGCATCACAGGTGGCCGCGGATGAGACCAGGACTCATATAGTACGACCGGCAGAAGACTATCGTCTTTCGATGACATTTGCAGCGAAGCACGCAGATACGCGGCCAATTTTTTTTCTGTACATTCCCTTCTTTCTCTCTCCCTTTCTTTCCTTCCCTTAATCCCCTTCCCCCTCGTAGGATAGCAAACCGGACACGCGTCCGGTTGACCTTTCAGCCTTTCCTTCCTTTTCTTTCTCCGCCTCCCCCTTGAACAATTTTGGTTTATAAAAGAACATGTGCAGCCCTCTAACGTCGCAGACGTATTGCATAGTTGCACGAAAATTCGCTCGACACCCGCCGCTATTCACGCTATCTTGTAGTCGCGAAAACACGGTAATTAGTAACAGTAATACGACTTAGGGAGGCGTATAAAAGGAAAACAAGAATGGCTAGGTGAAATTAAAACGCGGTTATGTATAAAAAAAATTGTATGTGAATGAGCATATAAACATGGCAGAGGTGGCGCCCATAATAGCTGTGACAATTAAGCATGAGGTATTCTCAACTTACATGGTAACGTAATACAACAGAAACTGCAGTGTCATGAAAGGTAGCCTAAAACGGCCCGTTGGGAGTCTCATGAAAGAAACGGAGTCATTGGTGTCGCAGTGTTTCTCGGATGCCCCTTCTTGTGCATCTAAAATGGCTCCTAATAATTTCCATTATTATGATGAAAACTCAATTTTTGCTATAATACTAAGTAGTAAGCAGAATATATGTTGCTGTGTACTTCAGGCACGTCCAGATTACTATATATCTTTTCTGTGCAGCGCCTTCATATAACAATAAAGTCAAGTGAAGGGTCAGTTTCTACACACTAGCATAATATACCCAGATAGTTATACGTCAGAATAAAGCAGAAAGCTTATTTTTGCAGAAAGTTGCATAAGACATGCTGCAGTAAATATGCACACAAAAACAGCAAAAAGACCTGAGTAATGTATGGGATGCTAAAGAAGGACAGCTCATAAAGCCATTGTGCTAACAGTGAAATTATTATTTTAGGAACTTTCTGAATTAAATAGAGCGGGAAGAGAAACATACGGTACGCCAAGATATCATGTCATAGAAATGCTCGTTCTGTAGATGTAGCATCGATACTGATGGTGCTTTAGTTGGTAGAATGTTATTTGCATATAATTCAATCTCATGGTATGTAAGTAAAACTCGGATGTACCTGATCATTCGAATCGCACATGTGCGAAAGCCAGGACAAGCAAAGCGACCCCATTCTTAAGTCACTTAAACTTCGCAACGAGCAACCACGCAAGAGGAACTTCGATAACGGCAGGATATAGTTCCTCTTACTTGTTGGTACTACCTCCCCACCCGAGGTAGAGATGACGTCTGAAACACATAAAATGTTGTAGCACAAAGCGCAAAAGTGACGGAACGCTTTGCATAAAGAGGTAATTTTGAATGGGTAGTTGTTTGAAAGCTTTATCTTGAGGTGTTAGAACACAGAAACGTGGGCGCGAAGACATGATACCCCGTTTGAGTCGACAAATGAAATACAGGCTGACTCCGGTGTAGTGTCCTGGCCAGTGAAAATTTATTGGTCTTCTGATGCATTGCTGTACCAGAACATTGCCCATGCTTTTGGGAGAGAAATCTTATTGCTTGCGGGATGTCAAAAACACCTGCGGACATTGAGGTTAACTTCTGTAATTTTGACGCGTCGCGTGATGATAACTTGCGGAATGGCAAAGAGTGCGCTGGTCACTTATCTATCATTAGCCCCAAAACTGTCGATGTGCACACGCACAGCACCACCTCACCCTGAATAAATATGAGCTAAGGTGCGTTTTGTATCTCTATGACTGAAAAAAAGATTTATTCGCAGCTGCGGGGATATTCTGACTATGCAAAAACAATGTCGTGGCTGGACACTTAGACTACTTTCGCTATTGAAAATAACACATCGCCATCGCATAGGTCGCGAAGGGAAAATTCAGCAGCTTTTGCATATGTGCATTTATATTTTCCGCCTATATAGCAATCAAATAATGTAACGCAACTATGTGCACGAGTAACATGTGCTTTGGATTTTTTTCTGTCCTGCATATTCATTTAGTCACTGCATTCACTGCACCAAAGGATGCGCCAAAAGGGCGGTGGACAATGTGTGCTTGTGTTGTTCAGTATTTTCGTGCAGCTTATTACATCATACGTAGTTGACAAGAAATATTTTAACTTGAATTCAATGCATATCATAAACGTTGTATATTGCGCTACCGCCTAACAAGCAAACACTTTTTTGTGCCACCTTCCAAAACATGATTCTGAAAGTGATTGTCATCGTGTTCGACCTTACTAAACCTTGGTCTCTGGTGCGCCTGTTATCTTTTTTCTGAAAACTCGACATTTATGACTAGATGATCACAGAAGAAAAAAAAGCCGGCAGATCCCACGCACTGTGGGAATCGATGTAATGCGAAGCAGCCAGGAAGGAGCAAATCATGCTTAACACAATTTGCATATCATGTTTTACATATTAGCACCTGTCATTTATGTTCGTCATACAGTCACGTCACGCAATACCAATTTTGGCGTATGTCAAGCTAGCGAACTAGACGCAAGCGCACCATGAGCGTGGCATGTAAATGGCGTTGTGGATGACATGCATGCCAAGATTTCCATATTACCACTTGTCATTTATGTTCTTCATACAGTCATGTCACTCAATACCAAATTCGGTGTATATCAAGCTAACAAAACGGCCGCGAGCGTGACATGAGCGTGGCATGCAAGTCATGTCGCACATGACAAGTCATGATTTCCATATTACCACTTGTCATTTATGTTCTTCATACAGTCATGTCACTCAATACCAAATTCGGTGTATATCAAGCTAACAAAACGGCCGCGAGCGTGCCATGAGCGTGGCATGCAAGTCATGTCGCACATGACAAGTCATGATTTCCATATTACCACTGGTCATTTATGTTCGTCATACAGTCCCGTCACTCAATTACCAAATTTGGTGTATATCAAGCTAACGAAACGGCCGCGAGCGCGCCCCATGAGCGTGGCATGCAAGTCATGTCGCACGTGACAAGTCATGATTTCCATATTACCACTGGTCCTTTATGTTCGGCATACAATAACGTCACTCAATCCCAAATTTGGTGCATATCAAGCTAACGAAACGGCCGCGAGCGCGCCATGAGCGTGGAATGTAAATCATACTTTTCATGACAAGTTAGCCAATGATTTTCATGATATGACCAGCCATTTACGTTCGTCATACAGTCATGTTATGCCATAGAAATTTGGTATAAGTCCCGATTAACGATACGGCCAGGAGAGCACAAAGTCGTAGGCGGCTAGATAGATAGCTAGATAGATAGATAGATGGATAGATAGATAGATAGATATATAGGTAGGTAGATAGATAGATAGATAGATAGATAGATAGATAGATAGATAGATACGCTCAAAGTTGCCGAAGTTCGCTAAGACATGCTTCGCATTTAATATATGCGCTAGAAATTTTAGAAGGACCTTCAAGGGCCTCGTGTTGAATTTCGTAATGGTCTCCTGTTGGCAAAGTTACAGCTATGAATGAACCTGAACTGATCTTACATGTATCGCAAACGTTGACTAATTATGAAAAATGTCATCTTTAAATATAATTTGCTAAATATCTATAGGAACCGTAGTACAAGGTAAGCTATGCAGAAGACTTACTAGCTATAGCAGGCATTTTGGACTATCAAACTTACGAAGTGAAAGAAACACGTATCTCCACGAAGTAAATGATGACAGGTGGGCGAAGAGAGGTCCTAAGGCCCATAATGTCTACGATGAGGTCGCCTACTAGTATTAAGGACAGACAGATGGACGGAGGGACGTAGGGAACGGACGCACAGACGGCCGGACAGGCGCACAGGACGGACCGACGCACAGAAGGGAGGACAGGTGTACGGACGGTCGGATGGACGCACGGATGGAAGGACGGACAGATGGACGGATGGAAGAAAAACAAGCTGCTTTCACAGGAATGCAATACAAGTTGAAGTGTCAGGCACCCGCCCGTGACACAACCGTCGACACACGGGCGTCGTCTGGCACGGTGCCGCCATCACGGCAGATGGCTGCAGATCTGTGCGGCGGAGCAGAGGGCGCCAGCTAAAGAAAATGTCTATATTGTTGTAAAGGCGTTGGCTGCTCCAGAAACAGGCAGTCACGGTGATCAGTTTCCAAGACTTTCCACATGGGACAAGTGATAAAAAACTCGGCAGACACCAAGTAGCCTTGGGAATCGATGTTATGCGAAGCATGCGGAGGTAAGGTGACTCGGTTATAATTTTTTTCTTCAGCGGAACGTTGTGAAATGACGCGAAATATATGTACAAATGTTGTACGCACAGGCAAATGTTCAACGGTCGCACATCTTTCATATAATCAGTTGTTTACAGTTGCGTAAAGATGCCAACAGAAACATGGGCATTTACCAACACCTGAAGCGATAAGCTGATATGTAGCGCTGGTGCTTGCGAGAACGGTAGCCCCTGAATAGTGCTACGTAAACTAACTACAGGGGATTGAAGTTAACGCGATAAGACTTTTTAGATGTGAAGCATCTTATGGCGAAGCTTAATCCGGTGGTGGTGGTGGTGTGCGGCGTGACCACCCTTACTGCGCATGCCCAAACCTTTCAAAAAAAAAATAAAAATAAAAAAAACCTCCTCTCCCCCTCTCTCTCCTCTAGGCATCCCTCCCCGCGGCAACCACACCCTCACTGCGCATGCGCCTCCCCTCCTCTCTCCCCTCCTACGTTGCCCCCTCTCTCTAGGGCATCCCTGCCCGCGGCGTCCATACTCCCACTGCGCATGCGCGTCCCCCTCTCTCTCTCCTCTCTCCTAGGCTCCCCCTTTCTCCTCTAGGCATACCTGCCCGCGGCGTCCACACTCCCACTGCGCATACGCATCCCCCTCTCTCTCATCTCCTACACTCCCCCCTCTCTCGCCTCGCGACGCCGACGCAGGCAGCGTCGGCTAGCGAGTTTCTTGGTTGAAAAAACCGACTGCTCGCGCTGCACAACCGTTCACTGGCCACCCCGTATATATGGCAATGGATCTTGACCTCCAAGGTGGTGCCGGTGGGAGATTTCTCCTGTGCGTTGCTGAACAATAAAAATTCGCAGCGTGCGCGTTAACTAAAAGCGGACTGCGGGTCTCTGTGTCCAGTCGGAGTCTTCTGTCTCTCATTGCCCATTAGCAGCGATTGGCATGTTCCAGTAGGAAACACCGCTCCATCACTGCGTGCTTTGCGCCTCCCCAGTTTTCTCTCCTGCAACGCTGCGATGAGCACCAGCGTCAACGCCACCGCCAATGTAAGGGTTAGCGCCCGCTGCTTCACATCTACACATGGTTCCCTTTAGCGGGAGATGGTGTAATTTTTTTCATCATAGCAGTACATATATAATGTTTTGAAAATTAGATAGCCAGCACTGCAGACACGATTGACGTTTCAACCAACATTACGCCTGCATAAGGTCTTTTTTCAAAGCAGTTTGCGAGACCTGACGTGGCTCTCTGGTAGAATACTTGATTCCACGCAGATTGTTTGGGTTCGGTTCCTGCTAGGACTCTGATTTGTATTCTTTGCATTCGTCGGGTCAACGCTGCCTCTACCAGTTTTTCTTAACGCTCTCGCATTTAAATTACCAATGTATGTCCTCGCCGTTCCTGGGGACATATAAACTATTGGAACACCTGCGGCGCATACCCGCATACTGCGGCCCGTGGTATACGGGTATGAGCCACACGTGTCTGGAGAAATCAGTTTGACGACGTACGCGACGGGATTTTCACGTTATTCATGTAACGACCAGCCAGACATATTTGTCAAATCCTCTAACCCTCCAATACTAACTTTGGTCGACCTCAACTTAAGGAGGCGATCATGAGAGCACCCAGGTGTAGGCGGCTAGATAGATATATAGATATATAGATGTATAGATATATAGGGATATACTTAGATACGTAGATAGAAACGCCGAAGTGCTTGCAGTACGAAAAGAAATGCTTCGCATTTAATAGAGAAGTTTAGTAGTTCAGGTGCCCTAAGCGAAAAGAGTACCAATTTTCTTGCGTTCTTAATACTCTAGATGTGCACTTCGGTTCACCAGCTGCCTGCTGGGAATGTAAAAATGAACGCGAGAACTTGGGTACGCAAATCGCTTGAGTAACCAGCATTATTCACGCTAATGAAGGTACTACGCATAGGCAGTTGTATAAACCTGGATACGACGCTACCTAGCAGCTTTGCAAGCGTTGAAGCCATTTTTGAATGAGTTTATCGATATTTCCATTAATCTTAAAGCGACGCGGTAATTAGTGGCTTGGTTTACAGGTCGGGTGCGAAAAAAAATGCATCGTTTGGATGTGCCTTGTGTCTAGGTAGTGCAGATTTTGTTATGTTAAATTGTTCTTTTTTTTCTTGCGTTCGCTTGTCTTGTTGTCTGGCCATCTTACCATTTCGAAAATTTTACTCAAGCCATTTTTCTTATTCAAGCTCAATTTTCACTGTCATGAATACGGAGCGACACTTTTGTTTCTGTTCCAAGCAGATTCGATCAAGCAGTTCCGGTTTTCCGAATATTAAAAAAAAAATCCACGCATCTCCACGAAGTCATTGATGACGAGTGGGCGAAGCTAGGTGCTAAGGTCCATAATGTCTATGTTGAAGTCACCGACTAGTATAAAGGACGGACAGATGGATGGAGGGACGGCCGGACGTACGGACGGATGGACGGACAGGTGGACGTACGCACGGATGCACGGACGGACAGACAGACGGACGAACGCACGGACGGACGGACAGATTGACGGCGGACAGACACACCGGCGCACCCACAGACGCACGCACGGACGGACGGACAGACGCACGGATGGACGGACGGACAGACGGACGGCGCAGGCGATCATGTATTTTGCTGTCATATACTTCATTGATGTACACGTAAAGTCGGTTTTTTACACAGATGTTTTCGTTTTTCGTTGTGCATGTGTTGAGTTTCACTTTCGGTTTTATGGAGCGTGACGGACAGCAAGGCTCGGCCCTAAGGTGCTTCGCCCCTGAAAGAAACTATTAAATATAGTGTAGTGAAAAGGAATGTCCAGCGCTGCAGCCACATCACCAGCTATGCACGAGGCACTAGATGGTTCTATTTAGGATCAGGCTAGCTGTATTTTGTGTTATATTTATACCTCATTCATCTATAGAGTGAACTCTCCCTTGAACGAACTTTGCTTTCAGGACTATTTCAGATTAACCAACTTTTAGGGAATTACCGGGGTCTTCCGATGCATTCTATGCAAAAAAAAAATTCAGGTAAACGAATTTCTGAATAGTGAATATCTCAGAGGAACGAACTTGATCTGCGCACCCGGGCTCATTTTTTGATCAATCCATTGAAGTTTTGTACTCTGCAGTACTGTCGATGCGTGCCGCCCCCATATTGCCCATTCCATTGGCGGCGGTGCAACAACGCTCTCGCATGCAGCGCCGCCGAGGCAAAGCGACCGTGCGGGAGACGAAACGAGCCACGTGCGCTTCATTGCTTTTTTTTTTATTTCGAAAGCCTACCTCTGGCGTAGTAATTGCTGATGTCAGAACTATCAGATTTGAAGGTTGTTTCCGTTGTTCGTCCAGAACCACAAGAAGTGTGCGACGAAGAAGTTGTAATGGCTGAGGCAGGTTCAAATCCTGTATCTCTAGCAGAGGCAGTAGGATATATTAGAAAGTTGAGAGACTTCGTGACGTCTGGACTCTTCTTGCGCTTAAAGGCTCCATTCCGAAGGAAAACTAGAGCATTATTTTCAAAATAAATTGCATTTGACCCATTTGACTTGACATCTGCTGTGCTCATTGTTGTTCCTTATTCTAGTGAATATTATGTTTCGTGAACTTTCAGCTAAGTGAACTATTTTCTTTTGTGCCTTGAAGTTCACTGTATCAAGTTTTAGAGGCCTCTTATAACATGTGTGTACAGGTGAGAGTAATGCAGTTATATGCATTCTCTGAAGAAGGCCGTACCCCGGTTGAAACGTACCAGTGATCCCAGGAGGTGATGTAGACGGCAAAATATTTTAAATAGAACTTACATTCTCACGTGTCACTCCAGCGCATCCACGTGTTATCGTATCTGGTATACAAGTGCCGTTCTGACACTTTCCTAGTCTATTGTTGTATTCATAGTCATATCCAAATAATGGAACCTGAAATGTGTAATATAGATTTTTCTGACAAAACTAGCAGTTGTTCCGTGTACGAATACAACCGATGAGGCAAGCTCCTTAGAAATGGGACGCACGCCTTGCGCACGCGGCGTTCGGCACGCGCAGCGTTTCATTGTCCATGCAACGCATGCAACGGACCAACCGCTGGCAGGGTGAAGCAATGGTTTCGCGCGTTCGCCGGTTTGAGGGGAGAGGGCAGAGTCGAGGAGAGAGGGAGAGGGAGAGTAATCTGCCTCGTTTCGCATACGATCGTATTCTCGCGCTTTGCGCATCGTGCAGACGCCATCCGCGTTGCGGCGCTCATAAAGCTCATTTATCCTCCCGCGTGAGGTGGAGACGCCTCCGCTGGCACCGTGCCAGGGAGCTTCAACGGCGACGGCGGTGTGCCGGGCTAAGGGGAGCTTCGCTCCTAATAAAGATCGCTTGAGGGGCTTCTCAACACTTGGTGTCACTCTACACTATGGGGTTGCAATAGTAGGGGCGTCCTCAAGGCCGTTGCGACTATTAACTCAGAACAATGTGCTTCGTACAAGTGCAACGATTGCATGGTAGTGCAATACGATTGCCATTTTAACATGATAGCGGTAAAGAGCATGATTCGCAGAAATTACGGCGTCGGCGTCGGTGTTGGCGTCAGCGTCGCTGGTTTCGAGCGGAAAATCATCATCTTGCCAAGACCGAAAAAGTTGAGATAGATGCAAATAAAATAAAATCATGGAGGACGCTTGAGCTTCGCCTTCAAGACAAGAACACGATAGGGTAATCGGGCCTCGTTCACATCGCATTCTCAATTGTTAGCCTGGCTTCAGTTTTCGGTGCATGCCTTAACCGTACCGTGAGGAAACGCACGACTGTGTGCGTAACATTGGCCGTTTCACAGTATCCTTGAATGCCTACTGCAAGTACAATATTAATGTGAATTAACAGACAATAATGCCAAGGAAAGTATAGGGGATGTTATTTGTGGTAAATGTAAGGTAAATCAGAACAAATAAAAGTCGACGAAAGTTACTGCAACTACACTTGTTTGGTGCCCACTACGCCATAATTAATTGTTTTGCGAATCAGCGAATGGCCCACTATGCGTCCGTAAAGGCAACGTACAAATCTACGTAGCTGTTCGCTTTGTTGATGCTTTTGCTGCTGATGATTAAATATGTCTGAGCGCTTTGTAATGGGTGACCATTTAAAATACCCGCTCGTTGCGCAATTCACAGGATTTGACGCCTGGCACGATCCTACGCTTCTGCTACGCAATATTACATGAGTTCAGGCAGGGGTCTCAAACTCACCTGAGCTAGGTGCCGCAGTCCCGAAGTTCAAGTCCCGCAAGGGCCGGGACAGTGAAGAAGGTTGAAGTGTGTGTGTGTGGGGGGGGGGGGGGGGAGCAATGTGTCACCTAAAGCTGCCGTTTGAATGAACGCATTTCCTGTATGTCATATATAGATAATTTCTGAAGGAGATTTGGGGATAGGATCTGCGAAACCGTATCGATACAAACGTCCAAACAGACTCAAATCTGGACTCCGATTGTGAAATAGCAATTTTCTTCCACGGTTTTGTTTGTTTAAACACATGATGACCACATGAAGTGTCTCACGAAAAAAAAGTGCTTGAGACCAGTTTCATCTCGTTAGCTAACCCGAACAAAGCGGTATTCATCGCAATAGGCGAGTAAATAACGCAAGTACCATTGAGCAATGTCACAAACGTTTTGCTTCTTGGGAAGCCGCGGGGCGCGCGTTTGACACCCGTGCGTTAAAGGAGTCCTGACACAAAAAATTTTCGCCCCGCGTTTTTTTTTTTTGCTGCAATGTGTTGCTGGGGGCCTGTTAGTCATCACGGCACATCGTTTGCTGCAGCGCGCGACAGATAATTAATTACAAGCTCCTCATTACCGACACAGCCTCAGTTTCGGTTTGACAGAGCTCCAAAAACGACAAGCCGCCGGGTGCAACTATCACCACCTAGCGAGTGAAACGCTCGGTCGCGTGAGCACAGAAAAGAAAAGTGACGCACTTCCGCGCGGTCTGCATCGTCTGCTTGCATTCGCTTGTTACACGCACGCTGCGTGATGTCGCCGTTATCGTCCTCGCTGTCGTCGTCGGGCTCATCGTCGTCTGATGGCAACGATTTTCTTGCGGCGGGGATGGAAGGAATTTTCGACGTGGCGAATCACTTCAGGTTTGACCCGCTGGCGAGGAGTGCTTCGTCGGGAAGCGGCAGCGATACCAGCGACGACGACCACGATGAACCTCGCGTCGGGAATGTACAATGGTAAGACCCGACACATTCGTGCACAAATGTTCTGCAGGACGTTCGCTTTTTCTACGTTCAATATTCGATTAAATCACCTGATAACATTGCGATGCCCTTCAAGTTGTTGGTGCCGAAAAAAGCTACACCACAGCACCAGACGTGAGCGATGCACAGGGTCGAGTCGGAAGACCCATGTACGCCAAATCCGGCGCCTTTGTGTTAAAGCAATGCGCCTCGAAATGGAGCCCGCAAACGCGACTGTTCTGCACGGGGGACCAGTCCTGATACTCCTAACGTCCACAAGCGCACACGAACTCGATCCACTTCTGCCGCCGAGGTTCGTCGCGGGGAAACGTATGCAGCGATACGCCTGATCCCTACTCCACTTCGACGTGCAGAAGGAAACAGCGCAGAAGGATTTCGGCATTGTGGCCTGTCGAGTGCCGACCAGGCAGCACAGGGAAATCAAGAAGTCCTTGGGAGAAGGAAACGGGAAAGCTGTAGTGTCGCCAAACACAAAACTTTCAACGCGTGCGCCGCGGCACTTCCTCCTCTTGGCCGCGGCCACACTCGCGAGCAGCGGCCGCAGTCACCAACAGCGCAGCGCTATGCAGCGGCGAGCGCGTCAAAACAGAAATGGCGGCTACGACGTCATCATAAGCTTGTTAGTAGGGGGGTCACCTCGGGTCACCTCCGAGGGTGTCAATGCCGCCAGGTGCGGCCTATAATGCTGGATCGCGCACGCGAACTTCAAAATTCATATAAAATACCTTCCAAGCTTTATTCGCTGTCGATATTTTGCAGATGGTACACGCATGTACACGGGAATCGATCCAGCAGGCTATCTCGGCCGCGAAATTTTGTGTCAGTACTCCTTTAAGGGGACTCCTTCCGCTACATGACATTATGTTTTTTTTTTTCCCGAACCTGTTTTAAGAAATATCATGACTCGGTGGTAGAACACCTGCTTGCCACGCAGACGGGCCTGGGTTTCGATTCTCACTCGGACCCGAAAACTTTTATTCTTTGTTTTATTTACATCTTTCTCGATTTTTCTGTCAGGGACAAGACGATCATTTTTCGCTCACAACCAACGACGCCGTCATTAACACCGGACACAGGAATTTCTGCGAAACGAGCTATTTAACGCTATCGTGTTAGTACTCAAAATTTTCGGTTCGAAATGAGAATCGAACTCAGGCCGCCTGCGTGGCAAGCAGGTGTTCTACCAGAAAGCCACGTCATTGCCTGAGGCTGCGTTGGAAAAAAAAGAACAAAAAAAAACATATATGAATGTCTTGTAGTGGAAGGAGTCTTCTCAACGCATGTAATATTGCCTGGCAGAATCCTAGAATTGCACGAGGCTGCAAAATATATGAATTGCGCAACAACTGGGTGGTTTAAAGCTGCGCACCCATTAAAAAGCGTGCAGATCCGCAGGTGCACGTGGCAGCTCATGTACGAGTAGTGGGAACTTCGCCGATAAGCAAAGGGAGAATTATGACGTAGTGGGCACTGAGCAAGTGTACATCCCATAGTCTAGAATAGTTTCAAACTGCCAATGTTACCCTGCACAAATGTTCCTTTCTTTGCCGCAAGGTTGAAGGCAACGCGCACGGGGCCCGATTACGCTAACGCGTTCCAGTCTAGAAGGCCAAGCTGAAGCGCCCTCAAAGTTTTTTTAGTAGGTACACGCACTAAGAAATGAAAACAAATAACACTTATCTTTTTTCTACAGTGCATATAGTTATTTTGTAGTTCACAAGTGTACAAACATAGAGAAACTAATATCGCAGAACGCCGATTACACACCCAGCAGGATTAAAAAATGTTTGATTAATAGTTACTACAGCTTTGCATTCGTACTGTTTTTTAATATAACCTATTTTGATGCATAAAGCGCGTGGACAGGCCATCGGTAAACTTAAGGCTATGTGATAAAACATTGGAGGCTATTTGCGGAATACGGCATACCTCGATAGTTTTTAACCCCTGCTTTTTTTGTACAGGAGCCGTTAAAAGGAACCTAATCTTTTATGATTTCTACAAAAGTAGTTTAAGGTGGTTGTGACGGTGAAGAAGGAAGCCGTCGGGCTATTCAAGACTAAAGCGAACTTGTTCTCACGAAATGAAAAGTCAAAGTAACAGGTCAATACACAGTGTACACTGATAGCGGCAATCACAGCCATCGAACGTCGCATTTTGTGTTCGCCGGCGCAACGCATCCTCTTTTATACATCAGAGATCGAACCTTTCAGTGGTGGTTGGCTAAGCTCCCGAATAAACTTGACTAAACGTGTCTAGCATGTAATGTTCAAAAAAAAAAACGCATATCCACGAAGTGAATGATGATGAAGGAGCTTGCTCCAGAGGTTAAATCCCATAAACCGTGAATCCTCTGTACATCTGCTCAATCATCATCATATAAAGACCTGACACGAGAGTTGTCATGGTGTGATTGTATATACACCCAGCGGCGACAGCGCCGAGGCCACTGTCACCGCCTTTGTGCTGGTGCTGTCTTGTGCTTGCTACCGGCGCGCTGACGTCTCTCTTCGGCCTCGCGAGCTCTGACCGCAGGGTCATGACGGCGAGCCCGCGCTGCAGCCGCATTGCGAGCCCTCCGCGCCGACGCCTTGGCTTCTGCGGTGTTCATAGTGGGTAGCGGTATCGATGCGCACTGACCGATGTCCGGCGAAAGAGAAAAGAAACGCGCGCCGAGAGCGAGCGCTATATATGGGCGCGGCCCTCTAGCAGTCCAAACCAGAGCATGCGCCGAGCGGAACGATCGCCGCCTGAGCGGAGGCGCGCCATCTAGTGAGCGCTCTTGAAACGGAGAGCACAGTGGCGCCTCTAGCGGGACCAATGAGCACTCGCGTACACACCGGCGCAATGACGAGAGACAACCCCCCCAGCAAAAGGAGCAAGCTCCTAAAAATCTGAAACAATAGTGAAACTTCGCAAACAATGCATGCTGCGCAGCCAGTGCGGAGCGGTGCTTACTGTATTGGAAGGTGAAATCCATCACATCAAAATCAAGAACTATGGTCGCGTGGCCAGTGTCATCACCCTTTCGTGTATTCTACGACGGGGGGCCAGCACGCTCTCTTACAAAACGCAACTGGATTTACCACTTGTTTCCAGCATATTACAGCAGCGCTTTTCTGGTACACGTTCGCCGTGTGTCCTAGACAGAAAATTATCATCATCATGAACTGTCACGCGCTCAGTGACGGTTCAAGAATTCTTCACAGGTGGTTAACAACAGTACGTGAAACGTGTCCACCATCTCTACTGTGACCCAACCTTGTGCTACTTAGTACAAGCTGCACAATTTTTTTCTTTCTGCAAACGCACTGTGCAGAACCCCTCCGCCTTTTCATTACTACATTATCTAGGTAACCGCCTGACATTATTCTTATAGATGATTAATTATATGAATATCAGCGGCGATTAATTTAACTTAATACACGTTACTTTTATAAATTTGCGGTACAAGTCAGCGACACTGTTCTTGCCCCCACATCAAAGAGCGGTTCTTTTATATCGTAAGCTATGATCAGCTAGACATATCAGATAATTTTCGCGATGCTAACATTCCAATTCGTTGCTATCGCATTCATTGCATTGCCCTTGCGGGGAAACTGACTTGTACAGCGAAGCTTTAGAAACTTCTCCATTGGCTGTGCTGTGAGTGACGTCGTTCTCTACGTCGTACCCAAGCGCGTGCGCCATTAGCTCTGTTGTCTGTGACGTCGTCCTCTCCATCCTACCCAAGCATGCGAGCCATGGCGGGCGGATGCCTGGAAGGCGGCCAGGAAGCGCCGGTGCGGGCAGAGCAGCGTCAACGTCGCAATGGAGCGAACGCGTACGCCGAGGCGAACGCCGGTTTTCTGCGGGAGTTCTCGGGCGCCAATGCAACTGCTGCTGCGACCGCCTGTGGTTCGATAACAAACTGGCTACGATCGACGGGATTCGGTCTCAACAACAACGGAACATTGTCATAGAGGTAATGAACCGGCGGTTCCCAGCTAATCCCGATGTCGATCAGTTTCAGGCATTTCGAGTCTGTGAGACATGCAAGAAATCGCTAATGAAAGGTACTATAGCGAAATTTAGGCACAGTTAACGGCTACGGCGTGTACCCACCACTGTCTACACATTTACTCATGCTCAACGTCGTCGAGAAACGAAAAGTGACCCCGCGTCTGCCGTTCATGCGTATTCGGTGATTATCATACGGCAACGGACAATATGCAATCAAGCGACAAGTAGGGAACGTTCCGATGAGCACAAAAGTTGAACGACAGGCTCGACGAGTGAAAGACGTAAATGGATGCACAACGCAAATAGCAGCTCGCGTAGGGCGTTGAAAATATGCAGTTTAGTGGAAAATATATTTACAGCTAACTACGACTCATCTTCTCTTATATAAGAGCAGGGAGATTTTTTCCTTGTTGTGTTACAAGAGTGTAACACCTGCCGAACCTAATTTATTTCTAAATTTCTGACGCCTCGTTCTGTAGCATAGCCGAGCTTCTAGCATCGCTGCAACTTTCTTTGTTGTCTTCCCCTCCCATCGTTCAGGGCTGACGATGCCAGTAATACGTCGTACTGACAGCAGGGCCAGCGATGTGGTGAAGGCTGCTGCCATACACATATAGCGCCTACTGTGCATACACCGTACTTTCTACAGGCTACGAAAATATATTGTGTAATCTCAGAGGTATTTAGTCATCTCAAATGCATTGTTAATAAATGAGCAGGCTGGTGCTGAAACGTGGTACATACGTAGCAAATGGTCTGGTCTGGAAATTTTCCAATTTTCCCGTTTAGCAAGCACGTGCAGTTGTCAACATATGAAGGCTGAAATAAGCATAAGGTGCATATTAATTCAAACTTAATGCATAAGTGACTGCAAGGTTTTATTGCGATAGCAGTTATATGGACAGTCTCGAAGTGTTTTATTACGATAGCAATTATATGGACAGTCTCGACGGGTTTCTGCCGTCGCCGTTGCCATCGCCGTTGCCATCGCCGTCGCCACCGCCGTCATGTCGTGATGAAGTCAAATTTGATAAGAGCCCCCTGCGCATCGTACGTTCTACCAGCGGGTTAATATCGCGCGAACGGAAGCGATGAACGCGGCTGAAGGGGAGATCAAACGAGCCGACCCATCTCCGTCGCACCGAGGCGCATGCGATAAGATCCCCCCCAATTGTACGACCGACCGGCCCCGCCCGTCATTCGCGAGAGTGAAAAGACGCGAGGGGGGGGGGGGGGGTTCCCTCGAGCGACCTTCGATTTTACGACCGCGGTCGTCGCTGGCGCGCGCGTCATCTCCCTATCTCCGCAGCCGACAGCGGGCGGCCGGCATACCCTTCTACGTGCTGCGCTCTCTACGCGAAGAGAAAGTGGCGCGAAGAGTGTCCTGGAGCGGCCGTATTCTCTTAAACCAGCGTTTTCCAGAGTTGCGTGAGTTCGGATCCAAAAGATTTAGCTGCCAGCCTCACTTCGTATAACATTACAATTTGTTGCTATCGCATTCATTGCTTCGACCTTGTGGTGAAACTGTGACTTTTTGCTTTCTCCGTTACCGTCGCCGTCATATCCCGTATAAAGTCCACATTGATAACAGCCCCCAACGCATCGTATGTTCCACCCGCGGGTAATAGCGTGCGACCCGGGGGCGACGAACGCGGCTGAAGCAGAGATCAAACAAGCCGGCCCATCTCCGTCACTCGGTGGGCGCATGCGAAAGGATCCCCCCCGCCTGTTAGAACAGCCGTCGAATGGTCAAGCAGAGGAAACGCCGCGCCCGTCTGTAACAAGCATGAAAAGACGCGAGAGGGGGGGGGGTTGCTTGAGCAGCAACTGTGCACTTTGATTTTACGGGCGCGGTCGCCATCGCTAGCGCTCGCGCTATCTGGCTGGCTCAGCAGCCATCAGCGGGCGACTCGTATACCCTTCTACGTGCGGCGCTCTCAACGCGAAGATACTATTCGAGAAGTGTCCCTGGAGCGACCGTATTCCCGTACACCACCGTTTTGTAGAGTTGTGTGAGATCTGATCCAAAAGAGTCAGCTGTCCGCCTCACTTCGTATAACATTACAATTTGTTGCTATTGCATGCATTGCTTCACCTCTGGGGGTGAAACTGTGACTTTTAAATGCGAAGCATTTCATAGCGAAGCTTGGCGACTTTAAGCATATCTATCTATCTATCTATCTATCTATCTATCTATCTATCTATCTATCTATCTATCTATCTATCTATCTATCTATCTATCTATCTATCCGTCTAAGGCATTGTGCTCTCCGCACCGTATCGTTAATGGGATTTATACAAAAATTAGTATGGCATAACATGACTGTATGGCAAACATAAATGACTGCTCATATCATGAAAATCATCACTTACTTGTCATGAACGGCATGATTTACATGCCGTTGCCATGGTGCTCCAGCGGCCGTGTCGTTAACTTAATATATACCAAAATTTGTATGACGAGACATTTCGGTATGACTAACATAAGTGACAGCTGGTATTATGAAAATCATGACATGTCATGTACAGCATGACTTGCATGCTACGCTCATGGAGTGCTCGTGGCCAGTTCGCTGGCTTTATATACACAGAATTCAGTATTGCGTGACTTACTGACGAACATACATAGCATGTGGTAATATGAAAATAATGACATTTATGTCATGTACAGTATGCCATGCATGCCACGCTCATGGCGCACTCGCGGCCAGTTCGCTGGCTTGGTATACACCAAAACTAGTATTGCGCGACGTGACTGTACGACGAAAATAAATGGCAGGTGGTAACACGAAAATCATGACACTGATGTCATTTACACCATGACTTGCATGCCACGGTCATGGTACGCTCGCGGCCGTTTCGCTAGCTTCATATACACCAATATTGGTATTGCGTGACATGACTGTATGACGAACATAGATGACAGGTGGTAGCATGAAAATCATGATATTCATGTCATTAACGGCATGTATTGTATGCTACGCTCATCGCGCGCTCAGCGGCCGTTTCGCTAGCTTGATATACACCAATATTGGTATTGCGTGACATGACTGTATGAAGAACATAGATGACAGGTGGTAGCATGAAAATCATGATATTCATGACATTTACGGCATGTATTGTGTGCTACGCTCATCGCGCGCTCGCGGCCGTTTCGCTAGCTTGATATGCACCAATATTGGTGTTGCGTGACGTGACTGTATTGCGAACATAGATGGACAGGTGGTAGCATGAAAATCATGATATTCATGACATTTACGGCATGTATTGTGTGCTACGCTCATCGCGCGCTCGCGGCCGTTTCGCTAGCTTGATATACACTAATATTGGTGTTGCGTGACGTGACTGTATTACGAACATAGATGACAGGTGGTAGCATGAAAATCATGATAATCATGATATTTACGGCGTGTATTGTATGCTACGCTCATCGCGCGCTCGCGGCCGTTTCGCTAGCTTGATATACACTAATATTGCTATTGCGTGACATGACTGTATGACGAACATAGATGACAGGTGGTAGCATGAAAATCGTGATATTCCTGACATTTACGGCATGTATTGTATGCTACGCTCATCGCGCGCTCGCGGCCGTTTCGCTAGCTTGATATATACCAAAATGGGTATTGAATTACGTGACTGTATGATGAACATAAATGACAGGTCCTAACATGTAAATCGTGACATGCACGTTCT
Source organism: Rhipicephalus appendiculatus (assembly GCA_030522465.1). NCBI lineage: Eukaryota > Metazoa > Arthropoda > Arachnida > Ixodida > Ixodidae > Rhipicephalus > Rhipicephalus appendiculatus. Next base: position 30,545 of record JALIZH010016086.1, read on the forward strand.
GTTTAGCATGATTTGGTCCTTGCTGGCTGCTTCGCATTACATTGATTCCAACAATGCGTAGGATCTGCCGATTGGATCTGCTTGGCGTGGGATCTGCCTGCGTGGGATCTGCCTGCTTTTAACCGCGAGGAAGTAGGTGAGTAACAACGACTATTAGCATTGAACGTCTGAGGCTAAAGTATGAGAGCTTTAACTTTATTTGTAATTTTATTTATGGTCAAGGAGTATTTTCCGCTTAAGCAGTTTCTCCACACCAGCAGGAAATGCACTATTTCTTCTTGTTTCTCACTTGTTAATTGTGATTACCAGTTTTAACCAGGGATGTAATTTTTTTAAATCATATACTTAAGATGTACACTCGTCATAAAATACCTTTTTGACAGCCTGTTACAGCTTAAGTGACCCCGGTAAAGACTAAGCAGGCACAATACGCCTTGTATTACAGAAAATACTTGAAAAACTAGAAATACAATGGATGTCAATAGAATGCCTCCAGTGGGACACTGCTAACAATCCATAAGCATGCCCACTAGATGCAAGCTCAACAACACGCCCAAGATTCACGCGGAATAAATGCGAGCAAGTTTGTTTAATTTTGCGCTAAAAATGTGTGTGCGCTAAAAAAAGGACAACGTCAAAGGGCGAATAACTAAAGTATTACAGCAGAAGCTGTATATGGCTAGGAGAAACGAAAAAAAAATCACAGCATATCCACGGGGTGAATGATGAGTTTGGGGCGAAGCTCGTGAAGCTATCATGGTTACACCGTGAAATCTTCAGTGGTTTCGCCCAGCAGTAATCAAAGCGATTACTGCTGGGCGGCCTCCTTGGCGCGCACCGTCTCATGATCGCGTCGCGCCGCGACGCGATCCCAATCCCGCGTCGCGATCGGGACGCGACGCGGGATCGGGACGCGACGCGGTGGCGGCCTCTCGAGCTCGCACCTCAGGATCCTGCCGACGAGCACGAGGCGCAGCGGCGCGGCCTTCCGCAGCCGGCGCTCCTCGTCGTTCATGGTCCGCCAAGCAGCACGATCCGGCAAGCGCACTCGTACGGCGACGATCCGGGGAATGAGAGATAGCGGGCGCTCGCCGCCCGGCGCAATCCCGCGCAGCAGCCAATCGGAGATGGATGGATGGATGGATGCTATGAGCGTCCCCTTTATAACGGGGCGGTGACATGTCTGCCACCAGGCTCGAAAAAAAAACTTTCCTTTTGTGTTGGCCTAATGCCTTATCTACAATGATTAAATCTATATTATTATAGCAAAGAAAAATATAAATTCACGGTCCATCTCTCTGCCTCTTAAGGCAGAATGACCTTATTTTTCCCATTCTTCATTTTTGTCCTTTATCTCTACTTTTCTGCCACCAATACTCTCACCGTCTCTTACTTATTTCTATCGCGGACGTGTTCAGCTTTCCATTGTTGTCCCTAAAACCCAAGGCTTCATGTAGACTCGTGCCCACACGTATATCTGGGTGGATAACGCCACATTCAATCAGCACATGCTCCATCGTTTCCCCAGTTCCCCCACAGCATGTACATTGTTCTTCTTCGTTACAGAATCTCGCCCTATAGCTACGCGTTCTAAGGCAGCCCGACCTTGCTTCAAACAGTAAAGCGCTTCGCCCCTTGAATTATCATAAAACCTCTCCCTCCTTATTTCGTTTTTTCTCTTTCGGTAGTCACTGAGAGCCGGCTTCTTTTCCATCGCTGTCATCCAATAAGTCCTCTCCGCCTCTCTGACTTTTCGCTTAATGCTCCTTGTTGCCATGTCGCCCACACTGCTAGCCGTGTATTTACTGGTGAGCCTCCTAGTTCTTTTTCTCCACTGCGTGTCGACGCTTTTTCTATACAAATACCTGAAAACCTTCCCTGCCCATCTACTCTCCTTCATTTTCCTCAGCCTCTCTTCAAATCTAATTTTGCTCTGAGCTTCCCTCACTTCAAAACCTGTCCATCCCATATCACCCTTTATAGCCTCATTTGTCGTCTTCCCGTGAGCGCCCAACGCGAGGCGTCCCACAGTACTTTGATTTACATCCATTCCTGGTTGCACCTCTGACTTCATGCACACCACTGAGTTCCCAAATGTAAGCCCCGGAACCATCACACCCTTCCACAGCCCTCGAAGCACCTCGTACCTATTGTATCCCCATAACGCTCTGTGCTTCATGATTGCAGCATTCCTCTTTCCCTTTGTTACCGATGCTTTCTCTTGTACCTCCATATATCTATCCCCCTCATTTACCCACACTCCGAGGTACTTGTACTCGCTTACCCTCGGTATTTCTTGGCCCTGTATTAAGACCGCATGGTCTTCGTGATCATTGAATACCATCAATCCACATTTTGTTGCACTAAAACCTAGTCCTAGAGCCTCGCCTTCCCTTCCGCATATATCTGCCAGCCGCTGTATATCATCTTGACTGTCCGCAAATAAGACAATATGGTCAGCGTAAAATAGACCTGGAAGCTTCTGCTCAACCATCGCGCCGGCCTGTTTGTGTGACAAATTAAATCCAATGTTGCTAACTTCTAGCGCTTTTTCCATCCTCACCATTTACAGCATGAATAACAGCGGGGACAAAGGACATCCCTGTCTCAGCCCCTTGCTAATGTCAACGCTGTCCTTGCTACTTATTCCTTCCCATTCTACACAAACTGTATTTTCTCGGTATATTTCCCTGAAAAGCTGTATACAGTCGTCACCTATGCCCACTTCCTTCAATATATCCCACAAAATTTCCTGATTAACGTTGGAGAGCAGCTGCACCGCCAACGCCATCTAGCGTACCTTCACCCAACCGCTATATTGTACGCATGTCTATGCGACAGCGCCCTCTCGGAAACGAGACGAGAAATGGAATGCATACAGCGCCATCTAGTATATCGTCACCCAACTGCAGCTTGCATGCATCTGTATGGGACAGCGCCCCTCTATTGTACGATAAGGGAACACTACGGGGTACAGAGGATGATTGACGATCGACGCCGCTCGACAACCGGCCAGGTCTCGCCATGAGGAGCTTCGCTCCTAAAACTACTCGGCATCTGTGTCACGAGCGGTCTCCATTGGCTGTGCTATCAGTTACGTCATTCTGAGCGCCGTACCCAAGCACGCGCGAGCTTGGGTACGATGCTTGCAGGGTCAAACGCTTGCAGCAACGGCGCGCCGAAGAAGTGGCGTTGCGGGCAGAACAGCCTCGACGTGATGATTGCGGGAGCGCGTTCGCTGGGGCGAACGCCCGCTTTGGGCGAGAGTTTCTCCAGCGGCACTTTGGCTTCGGCTGCGACGTCTGTGACCGCCTGTGGTTCGACCACAACCTGGCAACGATAATTGTGGAAGGCTTAAGTGCAGCATCTGGTTGAACCCACTGCTAAACACCGGGGCCGCACATTGCAGCTTCGCTGGTTACCATTTGTACGGAGTGCTTGGGCGGTGATTTTTTTTTTATTTTTAGGGCGTTATATATATGCCATAAGGAGCGTTGCATTTACCACTGCGCAAGAGCACAAGGGCACATGTTTTTTAAAAGCCGCACACAAGTAAGTTATTATCACACAAGCCACTAAACGGATGACTAACGTACGCTCTCTGCAATATAAATACTTACTATGCTTCCGCAATATCTGTGGCAGTTCGATTAGGATTACTATGCAATATAGCTGGTTCGTCAAATGTAGGCTCACACGAGCACAATCTACAACGCGCGCAGTGCCTCACCAAATGTGCGCGATACCTTCCTTTCAAGAGGCTGGATGCTTCTGTAGCCTTA
>JALIZH010016087.1:0-39748 GCA_030522465.1 Rhipicephalus appendiculatus
GTTTTCAACATGCATCACAAAATTGAAGTTTTCTTGAAGGTATTCATTTATTTACTTACATCTTGCGCAGATGTAGCATTCTATCGGCAGCTATCGCAATGTATCATTGCCTGAAGAGGTAGTTCTGTGCAACCCATTATTTCACCTATTAACTTTCAAGCTTTTCTCACAAGAACATCTGCATACAGTCACTGACATATTTCAAAACATGGACTCTACTTTATTTCCAGAGCCCAAGCAAGGAAGAAGTGTATTCTACTACACAGACTATAAGAACTGTGCGGTTCAAGAAATATTCTATGAAGGCACACGTAAGTCTTTACGCATTTATTGTTGAAGCATATGAAAGTAATTCTCATTAGCGAAGACTTCAATATCATATGTTATGAAATCTCTTAATCTTTCTCCTTAACATGGACGAAATGAATGTCAAATGCTTCGAGTATATTAAAGTGTCCTTTCCGAGAAAAGCGGGTGGTTGGCATCAAGGAAAATATAAATGTGCATAAAAAGTAGACGCAGTTTTAAACAGAAAGGACTTAAAAAGGGGTCATTGCTCACGCCTTTGGAGACTAACAGTGCTGCCACACCTTTTACTTTATTTTAGGAAGAACAGCACGAAGTTTCATAGTTAGTCCCGAGGCAGGTTACACTGCAAAAAAACCTAACACGTAGACCCCACGGTAGCACCTTATGAAACAAATCATTTTGCCTACTAAGATATTCCCCATATTTATTTATTCCCTGATGATAGGTCTGTTAATCGCCAGGGATGACCATCTGTATAAGTAAGCTTTAAAGATTCAAGTAAGGTGTGTACCATCACGCGGCACGTCCCCTGTAAGACCTTGATAAATATTATACTTGTGGCTTACAATACGATTTGCAGCTGGCTGGCCGGAAAATACCCACGCTCTGGTTTCAGAGTTTACTAGCCGTGGTCCAGATGTGTGTTTCTACTTTAACTGCCACTGTGGCAAAACAACTTTGACTATATATCACGTGCTTCGTGACACTAGCAAGCCGAAAAAGAGTCACTTGCCGCCTTTGCTACTAGCGGTGCTGACTAACAATCCCAGGGTGAAATGCACATATATACCCCATAAAAGTGGACGCGGGATGACCACCGCTGTAGGTCAGTTGGTATAGCCTCGGACGCGTTATTCGACGGTCACAGGTTTGGAGCCTGCCAGCTGCAAGTTATCTTTTCGTTCGCTTTACTTTCTTAAGTAACAATATAACAGTATCGCTACTACAGGCACAGAAATAAGTGGAACAGACGGAAAGATTAGTCTGTAAAACTAAGGGGTAAGAAGTCAGTCGACAAGACGAACCGACTGATCGTTCGCGAAGTAGGCGCATTAAACCAGAAGCCCAAGGGGAGGAGAAAGCAAGGCTTTCTCTCATAGAGAAATTGCTTTCTTGCTAACGTATCTTTTTTCACCAGTAAAATCAGATCTACTTTGTTATTGTATCTCACCGCCGCACAGAGAAGGGCTATAATCAAACGAGTAGTTTTGATGGGCATGCATCCTAGTTCCCACGCGTATTAAGGAAACGTGCCTTCTTACGCGCTGTTAGTCTTTCGGCTAACATGGAAACAGATGAAGAAAAACTTGGCGAAATAGTGAGGATGTACTATCCCAATAAAAAGAATATAGTGTCACGTGGTCGTGACGTTGACGAAGGCGGCAGTCGGTATGTCCAAGATGAAACTGTTTATTTGGCTGAACTTGTGGCCGGTAAACGGAAAGTCAGGTTACAGCAATACACACTGGCGCCGATAGCGGCAAACGGAGCGTCGGCCGTCGATCAACTGACAAGCGGTGAGGCGCGTCTGCATTTATACGTGTGTCATCGAATATTCCAGCCTTATAACTGGTTGTCACGCAAACTCTGGAATAAGCTCGAGTGTTCGCGTCTTGCACGCAATCTGAACATAACGATCTACTATAACCGCGAATCTTCTCGAACAATGAGGCGCGGTTTGCACTGAGCGTTGCTGACAGTCTTTGTGGACGAAAACCGAATGCAGCAAAAGTGAAAATAAAAAACGCGCGTGGCAAGAGTAACTCCGCTTTGTCTGACGGTCAATTGACATTGTCCTTGAAATATAGTGTCCTTACGCTGTGATGGACTTTTTACAATAAAACTGTGAAAAGAAGCAATGAATGGCTCAAGCATGGTTATTTCAACATAAGAACTTAATTATTGTGGATATTTTATGCATTATTTCAGAGTGTCTGCTGTGGGTGCGCAACGAGGACGTGGAAGAAATACCGAGGGAATGCATACGTCGTTACGAGGACGCTTGCGGAGTCGAGGTACCAAACAACGGAAGGGGCCTGTGCAAGGATAATGCTTCTCAATGAACTCAATAATGCGCTCAAGGCATGTGAACCGTGCGGTGGAATGGTTGTTGCGTGGTGAAAAGCATTTCGCATGAGAATTATACCAGACGTGCAGTTTCTAAATAAGATTACCCGTAGCACTTCTTCAATAAAAACCAGTATCTCTCCTCTTCTACAACAATGCAGTGTGCAACAGCCCATGCATTTTGTGGCCTTGTCTAAGATAACACTGTTGTATTACCCAACAAAAAGAATAAGTTGGTTGGACTAGTACTATAATCTCGATTTCTTCACATGACAGACGGCACTACCAACATAACTGATGGAAATCTGGCTGCTTGCTACACCCGCTTCCTGCGTCATGCTGTCGCATCAAATAGTACCCACAGGTCTTGCGCGCTCTGGTATGATCGAGCAACCCGTCGGGTCCTGTATAACTTAGCAGCGTGATTTTCGGGGCCAGCTGGTACATGACGACGAAGTGAAGGGTTATGCAGCGCGAAATTAAGCAACATTTGCACAAGACAAAGGCTGGTGCCTGCTCACGTCGTAACGCGGTGGAACGCTTCATTTTGTGCCGATTTGTATCCACTGGCTTTTCACATTTTCTGTTATAGTGAGCGCAACCTCATTTATTTCCTTGCTCAGCACCACGCCTTTCAAATCTCCTACTTTTCTGTGTCATTTGTATGTGTGAACAGATTAAACACCTGCAAATCAGATAAGCACATCATCTTTCACCACTCCCGTTTCTTTCGCTGTGGAAGTTTGGCGAACTATCCGAGAGCACAATAGCGTCTTTGCATCCAACAAAAAATGGTCTATTGTCTTTTGTAGATAGAGACGGCAGTTAACTAAGAATTCAAGATGCATTTTCTTAATACCCATGTTTCCACAAGGAACCCTTGAGAATGGGGTTAATGTAAAAAGAAGCCTTTTGAACTGCAAAAAATTCACGTTTTCAGAACTCGCTTCAGTACATCATAGTTCAAAGCAGTATATAGTTTACTGAGTGGTAAGCCGCGGTGGTCGCTTTTCGATCGAGGCGAAATGGCAGAAGCGCGTGTACTGCGCAACGTCAGTGCCCGTTGAAGAACACCAGATGGTCAAAATTTCCGGAGCCCTTCATTACTGCGTTTCTCATAATCATATCAGGGTCTTGACACGTAGACCCCCAGACATTATTATAAGAATGAGTGATAAAACGCAGGCTGGAATAGCATGAATAATAAGTTTTGCAATTATTGTAGTTAATACTTGCAAGTATTGCAAGTATTGTAGCACCAGTTCTTTCCTTTAAAAACGAAACGTAAGAACAGGCAGAACCCTTGGGTAACACGTGACACCTGACATCATTCACTTGAAACGAAATGTCAAACGGCGTCAAAAACGAGGGCACAAAAGTGATATTTCTTTTTTGATAAAACGCTTTGCAAGAAAAAGTGAAAGCAGCTAAAACACGTGTTTTTGACACAACACTACCCTCGTTCATGGCCAACGACCCACAAAAAATTCTGGCGTTACCTTTCCAATGAGCCGCGCATGGTTTCACAGATTAAATTACGTAACCACACCATCACTGAGCCTAAACTCATAGCAAACGAACTAAATGTGTTCTTTCAATCAGTATTCACGACAACCGCCTCATTCACTCCGTTTCCATCACGGGATCTCAAGGTGCCTATGCGGGAAATCATGATTAGCGAAGATGGTATCTTGTGTCTACTGCGGAAATGAGACATCAAAAAGTGTTCAGGTCCTGACCATATCACAAACATTTTTCTGAAGAGATACGCGGGCTGGGTATCAAGTACCTGCACAAAATTTTCACACTATCTTTGAAGATATCCTGCTATCCCTGATGACTGGCGCTGTGCAAATGTCGTGCCAATTCACAAGCTGGTTCCAAATGAGACCTCAACAATTAGAGACCGGTGTCACTCACAAGTACGTGTTGCAAAGTGTTGGAGCACATCATTTACAAAGCCATTGTTACCCGCCTTGATCAAAACGATCTTTTGTGCCATCAACAACGCAGTTTCAGGCCTGGCTTGTCGACCGTGACGCCATTAGCAGAATTAACGCACGACATTGCCAATGAACATAACAAGAGAGGTCAAATTGATGCTATTTCTTGGACCTATCCAAAGCATTTGATGTTGTTCCTGATGCCGACTTAATAACCAAGCTTCATGCTAATGGTATTGATAGGGACACTGTATCTTGGATTTCGTGTTACCTCACTAATAGGAAACAAAGTGTCACTGTTAAATTCCTGGTCGTCCGGAAAACAGTGTTTTTTTCTGGAGTGCCACAAGGGTCGGCATTAGCACCCATGTTATTTTTAATTTACATGAATGATATACAAGAATGTACATATACGTTTGTTCGCAGACGACTGCGTCATATATAAGCCAGTAAACAATCATGCAGATCAAGTTACGCTAAATGGATCGTTACGTTCTATTAAAGAATGGTGCAAGGTTTGGGGTATGAGGCTAAACACTACTAATACAAAATTCATATCGTTCACTAATAAAAAATGTCCGCTTGAATTTGCGTACACATTAGGCAATACCACATTAACTAACACTTCGTACATGAAATATCTATAATTTTGACGAATAACCTGAGTTGGGAAACCCACGTTACAGATTTTGTCGGAAAGGTCATGGTAAACTGACAATGCTTAAAAGGAAACTACGGGGAGCACCATCGTCTGTAAAATTGAAAGCTTATAAATGTCTAGTGCGACCTACCTTAGAATACGCAGATTCAATTTGCAGCCCATACCAGAAATATATTGTCGATAAACTGGAGCGAATACAAAGATTAGCGGTTCGGTTCGCCTTTTCAGATTATTCAAGAAGGAGCAGTGTTAGCCGCTTAATTATGAAAGCTGACCTACAGACACTAGGCCATCGCCGGATGATATTGAGGTTGAAATTTATTTATCATGGCGATTACAGAATAAATCATAATACGTATCTAACTGCCTCACCAGACATTCCCTTCGAACGGGTCACAGCAAAATGCTGAGATAATCCGTAAGCCACATAAACTCACATAGGTACTCTTTATTTCCTGCTGCCATCGACTATTGCAATAAACTACCTGAGAGTGATGTTTCCTCTGCTTCAGTAGACTCATTGTTAATATCATTGCAACCATCAACTTTGGCTTGTAAACTTCTGGGAATGCAACATTGTATGACTTACTTTTGCATTTTCGAGCTTACGTATTCAGAATGCAATGTTCTGTGATTTACAATTTTGTATTTCTTAATATTATTTTATTTTTCCATATGACCATGTGCTCTTAAATGCCACTCATGCACATGATCGTTTTTTTTTCTCTTTCTTTTCTCACCACACCTGCTTGAGCCCGGATGTGGCCTGCAGTATGTATAAATAAATAAAATAAAAAAAATAATTATGCAGTTGTTCGATGGAAAACCGGTCTCAGCAGAACCTGACTGTAACGTAAATTCCTGCGTGAATCCCGACAAGCACAGGCTTGTAAAGAAGCTTGAAGAAACAACTAAGTCAGGTAAGACACTAAAGGGGCCGACAACTGCCCACAACATGAACTGAGATGACTTCACTGATGGAAAGATTGTCCGTCGCGTTGACTCAAACCAACCCTGTTTTTTTAAATGCGAAGCATTTCTTAGCGAACTTCGGCGACTTTGAGCGTATCTATCTATCTATCTATCTATCTATCTATCTATCTATCTATCTATCTATCTATCTATCTATCTATCTATCTATCTATCTATCTATCTATCTATCTATCTAGCCGCCTACGACTTTGTGCTCTACCGGCCGTATCGTTAAAGGCCAACTCCGGCGATTTTTTTACCGTGTCAGGGTAATGGTGTTTTTATGTTCCCGAGACACTCTTGTCACGTGCCCGATAGCTGAAATGCTCAGCAAATTCGAAAATAATTTTTAATAAGCAAAAAGGCGCAATACCGAAACCGAAACCCAAGCGAGTGTACTGTCAACGTATGACGTAGTAGTTTGTTACAAACCAGAAGTCGTGCAAGGCATGCTGGTCCCGCCGGCGCGGAATATCGCACGCTCCTCCACAGAGAACAGAAAATTGCTCGCCAAACCAGCGAAGCGCCGGCCAAACGCCGTCGCCTTGTGGGCAGCACAATATACGCTGTAACAGCCAAAGTTAGCGAACCCATCGGCTGCGTCACTTCCGTCGACCGGCAAACCAACACGTCACACACGCAATGTTGCCAATAATTGTGGGAAGCCGGGTGGGCGTTTGCAGACAATCTTTAAAATTCATTTGCAAACAATCAGCGCATCTCTCAAGCTTGAAATTTGGCATAAATAGCGGAAATGTGCAAAGGAACGTACCCAGCGAATTTCATTGAGATCCATTGACCTCGAAAAATCGCCGGAGTTGGCCTTTAATGGGATTTATACCAAATTTGGTATGGCATAACATGACTCTATGGCGAACGTAAATGGCTGGTCATATCATGAAAATCATGACTAACTTGTCATGAAAAGTATGATTTACATGCCACGCTCGTGGTGCGCTCGCGGCCGTTTCGTTAGCTTAATATACACCAAATCTGAGATTGAGAGACGTGACTGTATGACGAACATAAATGACAGGTGGTAATATGCAAATAATGGCTTGTCATGTGCGACATACTTGCATGCCACGCTCATGGCGCGCTCGCGGCCGTTTGGTTAGCTTGATATACACCAAATTTGGGATTGAGTGACGTGACTGTATGACGAACATAAATGACAAGTAGGTAATATGAAAGTCATGACTTGTCATGTGCGACATGACTTGCATGCTACGCTCATGGCGCGCTCGCGGCCGTTTCGTTAGCTTGATAGGCACCAAATTTGGTATTGAGTGACATGACTGTATGACGAACATAAATTACAAGTGGTAATATGGAAATCATGACATGTCATGAGCGACATGACTTGCATTTCACGCTCATGGCGCGCTCGCGGCCGTTTCGTTAGCTTGATATACACCAAATTTGTAATTGACTGACGTGACTGTATGACGAACACAAATGACAAGGGGTAATATGGAAATCATGACATGTCATGAGCGACATGACTTGCATTTCACGCTCATTGGCGCGCTGGCGGCCGTTTCGTCAGCTTGATATACACCAAACTGGGTACTGAGTAACATGACTGTATAACGAACATAAGTGGCAGGTGGTAACATGAAAATCTTGGCATGCGTGTCATCTACAACGCCATTTACATGCCACGCTCATGGTGCGCTTGCGTCCAGTTCGCTAGCTTGATATACACCAAAATTGGTATTGCGTGACGTGACTGTATGACGAACATAAATGACAGGTCCTAACATGTCAAACATGACATGCAAATTATGTAAAGCAGGATTTGCTCCTTCCTGGCTGTTTCGCATTACATGGATTCCCACAGTGCGTGGGATCTGACGGCTTTTTTTTTCGTGAGAGGTGGATTTATATTTTTATTTCTTCATCGAAAGACACAAAAAATGACCTTTGGCGCCTCTGGTGGCAAATACATGAACGATTCGTTGTACCGTGTCACATGACCTTTGATTGCTGTAGGCGGTCGAGGATCTTGTTGTTGGTATTCAAATATTGTTCGTTTCTTTATATTAAAAGATATTACTCCATAAAAAAATGTACGCATATATAGGTCTGCGTTAGTAGTATTCATTAAAGCGGCGCTGCCTTCGCGTGACGTAATGATCCCATCCTCGGCAGCGCGTCCTGAGCAACTTTTCAGCGTGCTCATGTAACCGTGCACGCAGTTTGCAGGTCGCTAATATTTTTGAGCGATATAATTTTGCTACCTACACTTCATGTTTAAAGCAAAAGCTTTTTAAGCGCACATGAAACGAGGACAGAATAACGAAGAATTTTGACAGGACAGCGCTTTATTCACAACTGAATTTTTATTGAACAGCAGAACATTTAAAAGCACAAGATAACATGTTGCACATGCGCAGTCGAACAAGAGCCCTAACTGCCTTCAGAACCATGACAACGAAAACAGCATAGTAAACTAACAATCTTCACTTATCTAGAAATTCAAACTCCTTATCATGTAACAGGATGGATGGCTGGCTAACACAATCACGGCCCCTTTTTCTAATATGAGGAATGTGCTCCTTAGGTGGTTGCGGCATCCGATGGAAATAACATCAGGCTCCGGTGAAAACCCGAATTACCGGTGGGAAATCACCCTGTGGACCAACTTGGACTATTGCATCGCGTTTGTAAGATCACCAGGATCAAAAGTACACCAAGTTTAAAGAGCTGTAAGCCCGGTATTTTATTTTTTACGGCCACTTTAAACTCTGAGGCGGTGAAGGGCCGATAAGCCTACGACAAACATCGGCAGCCGCCGCCGCGCCGATGGCTGCCTCGCATCAGGATACGCCCCCCCGCAGACGCCCACCAGCTGTCCGTCGGCAGCTCCGAGGAGGAAACAATGGATTCGCACGACGTGCGGGACGCCACTATTCCCGAAGAGGACGACGAGAGCATCTCGAGTCCGTGGATTGAAGTCACCCGCCGGGCAAACCGCCGCTCGCCTCCGCCGCAACGCCCCTCAGTGATAGCCCCAGACCAAGCGCCACCCAAGTCGCCTTTCCGCCGAGGCTCAGGACCTCGTCAGGCTAAACAGCCACCGCTTCCGACAGAAGACTACACGGTGGGGATCCGCCCTCGGAACCGACTTCCCTTGGCTAAAATCAACCCCATGCATCTGACAGCCGCCATCGCCCGCGAGGCCGGTATTTCCAAACAGCCCCAAGCCCTTCCAACTTCACATCGACAAGGAACAAAACGTCATCGTCGCGAGCACACCGTCCCTTGCCATAGAAAAAGCTCTTGAAACGCTACAGAAGATCAGCGTTGGAGGAAACACGTACGAAGTCGCGGTCTACCCAGTCGCGCCGGACAGTTCCTGCAAAGGGGTAATCTACAATATCGGAATAGACTGCTCCGTCGAGGAGGTCTGGGCGGTCATCGAGGCACCGGGCTACGAAGTCCTCTCCTTGCGCCGCTTGGGCAGCTCTTCCACCCTAGTAATCACCCTCAAGGGGAAAAAAGTACCGTTTTATATCTACGTACACAGAGTGCTCACCAGATGCTACCTGTACAAACGCACGGTAGCGTACTGTACAACGTGCCACCAGTCCGGTTATCGCGCAGACGTCTGCCCGAACCCTCCGGAAACTCCGAGATGCAAAGACTGTGGTGTGACTCTCTCCGGAGAGCAGCATGAGTGCCACCCAGAATGCGGATTGTGTGGCGGTGCTCATACCACGGCCGCCAAACCATGCCCGAAACGGTTCCTTCCCCCCAGTGTATCGGACGAAGCCTGCTGCCCAACCGTCTAATTGTCATTAGACGGTTCATTCCCCAAGGTGCAAAAATCCATTCCCCAAGGTGCAAAAAAGGTGACACCACTCTTCCGTTTGAATATCTACTGCAGACCGAAATTCCCGCCCTTAATTCTGCAGAGAGTAATGGAACAGGCCATACGTAAAGCAGGAAACAACCAATTGGTCGTCACGGGGGATTTCAATGCTGCTGACACGCTGTGGGGCTACGCTTACTCGAACCCGCGAGGTAAGAAGCTTTACGCGCTGATAGAGGAGCACGATTTGTCTCTCGTAACTGATCCGAAGACCCCCCACACGAATAGGAACGAGTGTCACCAGGGACACAGCTCCTGACCTCACGTTCACCAGAAAGATACCTCGCACAACATGGAAACACCTAGATGAATACCTAGGAAGTGACCATACTCTCCTTGCGACCACCATTGCGGGCAGAGATTACAGCGTCAGATTAGGCCAAGCCAGGCTCACAGACTGGACGAGCTTCCGGAAAGAGCGAGGCACCAGATCAAATGCCGCAGAGACGGAATCAAATCTGGACGTCCTAGAGTGGACGCGACAACTGCAGGCCGACATTAAAAAGCACACCAAAGTGCTACAAAGCAACACTATCACTCCCAGTATAGACAACCACCTACTCCATCTCTGGGAAGCTAGACGGGGATTGCTACGTAGATGGAAGAGACAAAAACACAACAAGAGGCTGAAACGACGAATTGCGCTGCTCACGGAGGAAGCAGAAAAATATGCATTTCTCTCTGTGACAGCCTGCACGGCTCGCTCAGCACAGCCAAGGCCTGGAGACTCCTTCGGCACATGATAAACGATTATAATAATTAACAGCGCGAAAAACGAGACACAAAAGGAGGAGAACTACACAGGACAAGCGCTGATTTCCAACTGAAACATTTATTGCGCATAACCCATGCTTAAATAACGAAACTACGTACCACGTGTACATGAGGGGCCAGGATCGAAAACAACATAGAAAAATACTATACAAGAGATGGCGAGATTGAAAATTTATCTGCGCAAGCTCAGATAGTCCAGCTCTTTGGCAAGCAAGGCAATCGAGGGCTGGGCGACGCAGCCGTCGGAGAGTGCACTGATGTGGGCAGCTTCCATATTTTCCCGCTGCGTTTGCCCCCTGTGCCGATACAAAATAGTGGTATTATCAAAGAGAGGTACACAACCACAATCGCGACAGTGTAGCGACAGGTGCGAGCTAGCATGGCCTTTTCTAGAGAATTGTTGTGCTCACGCAGGCGCACATTAACGCAGCGCCCCGTCTGCCCAATATACACACGGTCACATGAAAGTGGGATCGAGTACACCACATACTTGCAGCACGGAATGTACTTATTCACGTGCCTGACTTGACAGGCACTTTCCTGTTCCTGCGACCTGCTAGCGTTAATGTGCGTCTGCGTGAGCACAACAATTCTCTAAAAGGCCATGCTAGCTCGCACTTAGCTCGCAACAGATATAGCGTGGATGTGAAGTTCACAGCGAGAAATAAGTTGGTACGCTTGTGCCCTAGGATCAATAAACCGAGGGAGTTAAGTGTCTGTCCAGTGAAACATCGGAAACCGAACCAATATGTGGAGTGTGTCTTGAAAGTTGTTTATATGATTCTAATTTCTTGCGGTAAGGTGTACATTGGTCAATCTGGTAGGTGCGTAAATGAACGTCTTATGGAGCACCACGCATCCTTGAAGGCATCAGCCCATTCGCATCTCGCAATGCATTGCCATAAATGCGGATGTCATCCTGTGTTGCATGAAACCGAGATACTGTTTAGGCATAAGGATCAGGCAACACGTGAAATTGTGAAGGCGTTTCATATTAGAAAAAGGGGCCGTGATTGTGTTAGTCAGCCATCCATCCTGTTACATGATAAGGAGTTTGAATTTCTAGATAAGTGAAGATTGTTAGTTTACTATGCTGTTTTCGTTGTCATGGTTCTGAAGGCAGTTACGCCTCTTGTTCGACTACGCATGTGCAACATGTTATCTTGTGCTTTTAAATATTCTGCTGTTCAATAAAAATTCAGTTGTGAGTTAAGCGCTGTCCTGGCAGAATTCTTCGTTATTCTGTCCTCGTTTCATGTGCGCTTAAAAAGCTTTTGCTTTAAACATGAATGTTCACCAACTAGCCCACCTCGCCGTCTTGTTGCTACACTTCGTCCCAGAAATGACGCGCACTACTACTCGGCGCATCCGTGCATATGCGTAGTGACGTTTCCGGTGACTTGGCTTGGATCGTGCATCGAGAGAGTAACGATGCCGGGCACAAGCCACTCATGACACAGGCGCAGGCAACCTTCGGCGCTGGCGCGGACACACACGGTATAAATACAGGGAAGGTGTATTATGCCACATCATCTCATTGTAGCAGCTTGTTATTTTCAAAAATAGTTGAAAAGCTCAAAATAAACATCGGTTAAGCATAGTTACAGCAACTCATGCGACAGTAGAACGACAACAGCTGTCACAAATTGTCAGAAGGGCTGGCAGCATCGCTTTCAAATCTCAGCGTTGCTGGAGGAAAGGTACATCTGTGTTTAGAGCCTTTCAGATCGAAAAATACTGCTTGTAAAATAACTACGTGCGTTTGGGATTAACTACTGCCGTTACAAACACTACAAAGGGTGAGCTTTCTGTCGCGCCGTAAAAAAATGGGTCGAGAAAAGTCAGTTGTCGGTCCCTTTAACAAATGTAACCTGAAAAAAAAAACGATCCATTTGTGCGATGGGCGCTGTCCCGAAAAGATGAGATCGAAACTGTTTGTCAGAGATGCACTAGAGTCAATACTCCCTCGCTTCCTGGTATGAATAGGCTGTCGAATCTCATACACTGAAAAGTCAAAGGTCATACAAAACTTTCAAACAAGCGATGAAAACCTCGTACATAAATTATAGCACAAATGATGCGTCGCAATACATAGCAATAATAATCATATCTGGGGTTTCACGTCCCAAAACCACGATAGGATTATGAGAGACGCCGTTTTGGAGGGCTTAGGAAATTTCGACCATCTGGTGTTCTTTAACGTGCACTGACATGACACAGTACTCGAGCCTCTACCAATTCGCCTCCATCGAAATGCGACTGCCACGGCCGGGATCGAGCCCACGACATTCGGGCCAGCAGCCGAGCACCATAACCACTCCTCCATCGCGGCGGAATCGCATTACATAGTAAAGCTCCGTTTCTAAAATTGTATTGCAAGCATCGGCTCTCCGAAAATTTGAAATGTGGTTTCAAAACCATGTCTGGGTTCATAGAGGCATAGAGACGCGCCATTGAGAGAGAGTAAGAGAGAGAGACGTCGTCTTTATTGTGTTTGAAGGGAGGAGGAGCATGTGGGAGGACAAGGGCACGAGGTCCCTAGGATGAGTGCATCGACGAATCGGGTCCGCTCTATGATGGCTCGGAGGATGTCCGTACGGAGGACATCGTACCACAGCTCCTCGTTACGTTAAAGGGACTGTCTACCGCTCGGAAAAAAATTTTTCTGATTGTGGCGAAAATGAGAAGATCGTTCATCACATCGGCGGCAATGAGCATGCTTTTGTTCCACAAAAAAAGAATTATAATTTTAATTTGACGTCGGAAGTCGACAAAGAATGACCGCTAGCGTCACCAAAGAGCGATGTGGTTCAATCTATTGGCACGACAAGAAATCCTCGCAGGTAGACTCATTTTGCTTAAAAACAAACATGTGTAACTTGAAATTGTATTTTACGCACTTGAGGCAGCTTTAGGTTGCGCCAAAGAGTAGTTATTGCTTTTTTCCTCGCGCGTTCAGAGAGGCGCTTGGTGGCGCTGCCGGCGGCGCGTTCGCCTGCCTGTATACCTGCCTGCCTACGGCGTCGAAACGCGAGCACTGCGTCCGGCACCGCTCATAAGAAAAAAAATTGTCTTCGGCGAATAGCAGTGTGACTGACTTCAGGGAATTTTCGAACCATGCCCGTGAGTCCAACGTAATCTAGTAACGTAGCACGAGTCCTCATGAGTAAAGTGCACACCAGTCACCAAGGTGCTACATTGAAGAAGATTTTGCCATCACGTTCCGCTTCACCAGGGCGTCCATGCTGGCTCTCATCAGATCCAGCTTTCCCGGACATCAGCGTTTAGTTCGCGTGCCTTCCACCACGTGCCGCATGGCTTTTATCTTTTTGAATGAGCTTCTTCGATTTACCAAGTCCCGGACCAGTCGCCGGCGGCCCGCGGACGCCTCGGCTCATAGGTAGCTACGTCATTTGCCGCCGTCATCACGTGATCCAAAAGTCCCGAGTTGGTCCCGAGCGGC
Source organism: Rhipicephalus appendiculatus (assembly GCA_030522465.1). Classification (NCBI taxonomy): domain Eukaryota; kingdom Metazoa; phylum Arthropoda; class Arachnida; order Ixodida; family Ixodidae; genus Rhipicephalus; species Rhipicephalus appendiculatus. Next base: position 14,067 of record JALIZH010016087.1, read on the forward strand.
CGCGGGCCGCCTGCGCGCGTGATGCTCGCCGCGTGGGAGCCCGCGTCCGCTACGGCGTCCGCTACGCCGTCTGCTCCGTCCATGGCTGCGACACCAGGCACAACGCCGACGTAATTCCAACCTCAATAGCGGTTAGACAGTGAATTATACCTACTTCCGTTGTGACACCACTTACTATAAGTGAACTACTCGAGCGAGCGCGCATCGAAGACGTGCGTGGGCGTTCCACCGCTGTTTCTGCTGGCGAGCACCGCGCGTGTGTTGGCCCGACTTTCGGGAATACGAACATGTTCGACGCGGCTCAGAACGCCGACGACAAGAACTGAGTGCGCAAACAATGCGAAATCCGAAACACGCGAGAAGCGGACAGAAAAACATAGAGAGAGCAAGAGCGCGTCGAAAATGTCCCGTGTCTAACTTAAGATGGCCGCACACGTGAGGCACAGCCATGCGCACCGCGCCGTCGTCTGCCAGCTGCCAGCAAGAAATCGTTCGGACAGTCCCGGGCCGTGCGCGGGCCGCCAGGCACGTGAAAAACGAACATGCATTTAAGCGGTCCCGGACCGGTGGGCGGAGCTTCCAGTTGGTCCGCGAGAAAATCGAATGCGTCGCCGGCGTCCGGAGCCGTCCGGAGCCGTCCGGGACGTGTAAATCGAAGAAGCTCAGTGTCGCGCGAAGTCGAGAGTTGCATCGCGGTAAGAAAAAAAGGAAAGAGAGAAAACAAAAATGGTCCAGAACACACGGTTTCGCGACTTAGCTTGGTCTGCCGCCGTTGGTCGTTATCGGCGACAAAGATAAGACCGCCGGCGAGTTGGAACGTTAAAGCGCCTAGTCATTCCCCGATTCTTCAGCATAGACTCGTATTACGCTTCAGAAAAAGAAAACGGTGCCCGACTGCATCGGATATTTTGAAAGGGCAGCCAAACATATTCATTTATTTCCTTTTGATATTTTTTTTACAGCAGAGGTGTTACGCCCGCCGTTTGTCCGGTTCGCGAAGAAACTATCATGTCGGCGTGGCCAAGTCAAGCTAACTTAATAGCTGCGCCTAGTTGATCCAAAGTAATCATAGACAAGCCTTATTAAGCCCTGTTGAGTATGGTATAACCGAATTAGCTACGCATAACTAAGCGGATCAAGTCTAAGCTTAATAAGACCTAACTAAGCCGAGCTGAGATTATCGTGTGCGTAGTCATGCCGAGGTCAGCATGATGTACCGAGCTAAGCCTAATTAATGCTGATGACGGCTAGTGCAACTCGGCGGATTACCTAGTTAAGCTGAAGTTGACAAGGGATGCAAGCTAAATGAGGCCAAGCCTCGAATATACAATAAGGTATATTAGCATAATTAAGCTAATTTAAGTATCGTTAGGATTAGGTTGACTTGGGATGTAAGCTATTTGACACCAAGCCTCGAATATGCAAGTTGGGCAATAAAAGCTATTCAGGTTTTCAAGGTACTTGGCACTGTGACCGCCAAGCGATTCCCGGTGGAACCCGATTGATACCTACGCAATACTCGTGAATCGCATTGTGATCACGTCAGGTCCGTAGCCATGCGGGGTGCCCTAGGGGCCCGGGCCTACCGCGAAATTTAGATGGACGGGGGGTGCTTTACCGAGGACAAATAATGAAAAGGTATTTTCAAGGCCTTGAACAAGTGCCCCCCCCCCCCCCCCCCCCGAAATAAATAAAAAAAAAAAAAAGACTCCTGGCTACGGGCCTGGACCCAGTGAACACTTCGTGCATGGGCGTGTGATGTACAGGCGTGAGCAAAAGTGTGCAGACCACGGGATCGCGTGGCCGAATGCATCGACGCGCCATCTAGCGACGTGACGCCTGCTGCGGTGCGCGTGCGCGTCCCATCGTATCAGTTGGCCTCTCATGTCGCTCTGTCTGACGCTGTTACGGCACTCGCAGCCAAAACGACAACTGGGTGTCGCTTTGTTTGCTCCACAGAATCTGTGCTGTTCCTTTACGTAGCGGCTGCGACGGGGCCGGTTCAAGCGCCAGGCTCGCCTCGTTTTTTACACCAGTTGATTAGCCGAACTAAGCATAGCTAGCACCTCATAAGCTGAAGCCAAGCACACAAAATTAGGTTTTCTCAGCCCAGCTAGCCTTTGTCGCGTTAACCCAAGTTAAACTAAATGAGCCTAGTTAAGTCAAAGTATAGCCGAAATTAATCATACTTGAGCACGGTATCACCTAATGAACTCAGGCGTAAGTAGGTTTAATTAAGCCTAGTCCAGCTTGCTGTTTTTATGTTACGCGAAGTTAAGCTTAGATGAGCCCAGATGAGTCGAGGTAAGTATAGCCAAATCTAATTAAGCATAATTGATCATACTATCTCTTAATTTATCCAAGCGAAATTAGCCCAAATAAGGCAAACCTTACCGTGGCCAATTAATCCAAGTCGACTTTCTCATGAGACCAGAGAAGCCAAGCCCAAGAAGATACTAATTACTCCTTATCGACTCCAAACTAATTAAACTCATTCACGTCTAATTAGTGTTAGTTAAGACGAATACTAATTATGCTTGATTAATTAGCCTGAGATCCAATCAAAACACTCTAGATACTGGAGTTTCACGTGACATAATTACGCTAATTATGCGTAACTAAGCTAATTAGGCAGGGTCACGGTAAGTATAGATAAATGTGATTAAATGTGGTTGATCATGGTATCATCAAACTAATCGTATCGTAATTAGGTCTAATTAATCAATATCTCATTAAACCCAATTAAAGTAATTAAAGTCGAATTCTCATGAGCTCAGAGAAACCGAGCTCAGAAAATGTACTAATTACTCCTGACTGAGTCGAGTCTCTAAGCTAAATTAGATGTAATTAGCGTTAACACTAATTATAATTATTAGTTATTAATGTGTGACATCGAAGCCTACCCGAGGTACTCTATTTTGTGTGCTTGGCTTCATCAGGTTATGCGATACTAGCTATGCTTACTTCGGCTAATCAATCGGTGTAGAAAATGACGCGAGCCCGACGCTTGAACCGGCCACGTCGCAGCCGCTGCGTAAATGAACGGCACAGATTCCAATGCAGATTCTATGGAGCAAGGAAAGCGACACACAGTTGTCGTTTTGGCTACGAGCGCGGTAACCGCGTCAGACAGAGCGGCATGAGAGGCCAACTGATAGGACGGGACGCACATGCGCCAATGCATGCGCCCCGCAGCACGCTTCACGTCGCTAGATGGCGCGTCGATGCATTCGGCCACGCGATCCCGTGGTCTGCACACTTTTGCTCACGCCTGTACGTGTGCCTAGTAAAGCAGGATCAGCTGAGTGCCGATCAGCTCTGCTCTGCCGCAGCCTTGCCCGACTCAGCGCGAGCTGCTCAAATTTTTTACAGTGTCGGAAGGTTTCTCTGGCTACACAGAAAGCGGTGACAGGTCTTATAGTAATTGTTTTTTTTTTTGTCCTAACGACATTATATGATTGTGAGAGATGCCGTAGTGGAGGGCCCCCCAATAGTTCGACCACGTGGGGTTCCTTAACCTGCATCTAAATCTGAGCACTCGGGCTTCTGGCATATTGCGTCCATCAAAATGCGGCCGCTGCGTCCGAGATTCGTTCTTGCGAACTAAAACCATGTTGCCTAACATATACATGGCTCAAAGTACAAAGTAATGGTTCAAGAAGGTGTTGCATCGCGGCGCACACAAATCGGCGCATAGCACATGATCAGGAACTTGTGCTGCCGCTACAGATCTGCCGATCACCGGCTCCGTTCATCGAAGTGCGCAACGAAACAAGAAACCCTACCTAAATATCGCCATTTGAACTTGCTCAGGTATATGACATGTTTAATGAACTAGAATTAGTACTAATAATATTTCGGGTTTTACGTCCCAAAACCACGATATGATTATGAGGCACGCCGTAGTGAAGGGCTCCGGAAATTTCGACCATCTGGTGTTCTTCAAGGTGCACTGGCATCGCACAGTACACGGGCCTTTACCATTGCACCTCTATCGAAACGCGACCGCCGTGGCGGGGATCGAACCCGCGACTTATACCCTCTTTACACGGGCAACCTACACCGCGGTTAACGTAACCGCGGTTACGTTAACAGCGGTTCGATTATTTTACACGGTACTCGAAACCACGGTTATGCCGCTAACCGCGGTTGCAGGAAACCGAGCTTCGCAACCTCGGTTAGGCAGTTAACCGAGGAAATGGCGGCGCCCATGAGCGATGAGTGCATGGGCACTGCATGCCGGGGAGCGTGCGTGAAAAACGGACGAACTGGACGGCACGAACCACGGAAAGCCTGATAAGGCTATGGGAAAAGCACTCGCGTGATCGGCGGAGCACGTCACGCAAGTGCAAAGGTGTACGCGGCAATAACAACCAAGTTGAACGCCGAACTGCCGCCTGACGTCAAAGCAATGAGGTTTTGCGGTAAATATACATATATTCGCATAATTGTATGTTTGAAGAACATTATGCAAGAAATAAATGACATATTTGTGTACATAACGGTGATCTGCTGATTAGTGCGTCAGTTAGTTTGTTGTACTCCAGGTGATGTTAGCTGCCTTAACCAGGGACACTTTCGCGCTGTGTAACATCGGCGAACCGTGGTTGGCGCTAACCGCGGTTCTACGCCGTTAATCGTGGTTGGTCGTAACCGCGGTTACCTTGCCTGTGTAACATGGGTATTACGGGTCAGCAGCCGAACACCGTAATCACAGTGTACCACGGCGGCGTCACATCTAAAGTGGCTCCACGGCCACCATAGTCATTCATAAAAAAAACGGAATAAAATTCCAATAAAATGGGTGTAAAGCAGGTAGCTGCGATCTCTCCAACGCTATTCACCGCGTTGACAGGAGGTTTTCAGAGCTTTCGATTGGGAACATCAAAGAATGACAGTTAATGGAGAGTAGCTTAGTAACTTCACTGATGATATTCCCTGCTAGTAAATCGGGGAAACAATTGCAAATCAGTTACTTAATCAGACAGGAAAAGCAGAACTGTGGGTCACAAAATTAATATGCAGAAAACTAAAGTAATCTTCAACAGTCTCGGAAGAGAACAGTGGTTTGCGACACCCATCAAGGCAGTGCAAGTGGTATAAGAACGTGTATTTAGAGAATGTAGAGAGCGCAGACACGAGCCATGAAACTAGGGTAACTAGAAGAATAGGAAATGTTGTGGTGCGCAGATGGCCGGCATTCTGAGATCATGGTCGGTAGTTTACCACTATACCTGAAGAGGAAAATGTATAACAGCTACATTTACCGGTACTTACCTATACGGGCCGAAACCTGGAGGTTCACGAAAAGGCGAAAACCATTGGACTTAAATTGTGGACGACGCAGCGAGCGATGGAAATATATATGATAGGTGTAACCTTGTAATGGACAAGAAGTGGGAAGAGTGGGTGAGAGAACAGAAGGGTGTTAGGATGTTTCAGTCAAAATTAAGAAGAAGAAATGGGCAGGGCAAGCAGCGAGATGGCAAGATAACTGGTGGCCATTAAAAAGTAACAGAGTGGATTCTAACAGAAGGCAAGCGCGCGAAGTGGAGGCAGAAAGTTAAATGGGCACATGGATATTCAAAACTTCGCGGGGATAACGTGGGCGCAGCGAGCACTGAAACAAGGGAGTGGCATGTGCCATATCGTAGTCTGGCTGCTTGGGATGATGATGATCACATGCTTGTAAAATGTGAAGGGGAAATTTATTTATTTATTTATTTATTTATTTATTTATTTATTTATTTATTTATTTATTTATTTTGCATACACACCAGCGCCTGGGCCTTGCAGAGAAGAGCGGGGTACATGAGCACGACAATAGCAATAATACTGATGTTTCAGTGAACACTTTCTAAAATATTTGAAGGTAGCCTGTGGCAGATGGTACAATTCTTGTTCGTGAGCAGGCCAACTGGAACAGCCGGAAATTACTAACACAAAAAACTGAAATGGACAGTCGACTAACCAACGACAATTTGTTTTGTTCTTAACTAATTCCATTATCACCCGCATTCAAATTTCAAAAGCCGTGGAGTTCGCAAGGCGGATCCACCTGGAACGAATTCTCATGATGACACCAGTTCCGAGATATTAATTCCCGAAAATTACGGAGAAATGCATTGCCATTCAAATTACATTCTTAACAAAACGTCGTTTCATCTATTGAAGCCCAAAATTAAGTAGAACACAATGTACTTATTCCACACTCGTCTCCACGCTCCTTAGCCTAAGTGCGCATATTGTTTCTCAGCCACAGTGCGTAGCAACATCGCGCAAGTGACGACATGTTTCAACACGGCGTCATAGACATCTCGAGCAGCCGATGGGCCTAACCGGTCGAAATGGCAAAAAAAAAAAGCTACGGCTCAATTACAAAGTTTCTGCGTAGACTACGGCTTGCTGAAGATCACACGTAAGGACCTCTATCCCAATCCTCGCATGAAGCCGCGACTGCCGGAAAGGAGCATGGCTTTTAGGGGCGAAGCTCCTTAGGATCTAGCCTAGTCTTCCGTTGTGGTCACGGTATAGAACCATTATTATAGTCGAAACGTGTCAGACACAAGAAAGGGTTTTACAATAGACTTCAACGTAGACACAGGCTAATTATAAAGTACGAGATCACTGTTCTCGGCGAGGATAACCCGTCGAGAAGAGTAATGATGAGTTGATCTCTACTAAAATGTGCCTAGATGCCGAGTCTTCTCAAGGAGACCTGTAACACAAAGTCACACGTCGAGCAGTATATGTCCCAACAAATTCATCATCATTCATTCCATTCATCATCAGCCTGTCTACACCCACTGCAGGGCAAAGGCCTCTCCTATGTTCCGCCAATCATCCCGGTCCTGTGCTTTCTGCTGCCACGTTATACCTGCAAACCTCTTAATCTCATCTGCCCACCTAATTTTCTGTCTCCCCCCTCACGTGTTTGCCTTCCCTTGGAATCCAGTTAGTTACCCTTAATGACCAGCGGTTATCCTGCCCACGTGCTACGTCCCCGGCCCATGTCCATTTCTTCTTGATTTCAACTATCATATCCTTAACCCCAGTTTGTTCCCTGACCCACTCAGCTCTCTTCCTATCATCCTCCTTTCCATCGCTCGCTGCGTCCTCCTCAATTTCAATTGAACCCTCTTTGTAAGTCTCCAGGTTTCTGCCCCGTAGGTAAGTACCGGTAAGATGCAGCTGTTATATACCTTCCTCTTTAGGGATAGCGTTAGACTACCATTCATGATTTGAGAATGCTTATCGAATGTGCTCCACCCCATCCTTATTCTTCTAGTTACTTCACTCTCATTGTTCGGCTCCGCGGTTACTTCCTGTCCTAAGTAGACGTACTCCTTTACAACTTCCAGTGTCTCGCCACCTATCGCAAAGCGCTGTTCTCTGCCGAGATTTTTCCACATTACATTAGTTTGATGCATATTGATTTTCAGACCTACTCTTCTGCTTTCCGTATCCAGTTCAGTAATCATGAGCTGTAATTCGTCCCCCGAGTTACTCATCAATACAATGTCATCAGCGAATCGCAGGTTGCTAAGATACTCTCCATTAACTCTTATTCCTAACTCTTCCCAATCTAGGGCGCCGAGAACTTCCTGTAAACACGTGGTGAATAGCATTGGAGAGATCGTGTCTCCCTGCCTTACACCCTTCTTTGTTGGGATTCTGTCGCTTTCTTTACGGAGGACTATGGTGGCTGTGGATCCGCTGTAGATTTATTCCAGTATGTTTATATAGGCTTCGTCGATGCCCTGATTCCGCAGTGCCTGCATGACTGCTGATGTCTCCACCGAATCAAATGCCTTCTCTTAATCTATGAAGGCTATGTATAGTGGTTGGTTGTATTCCGCCTGTATACCTCCCACATGAATTCACCAATTAACCCAACAAATTACCCATATTAAAATGGAATCTTGCCACTGGTAAGATGGCGGGTTCCTTGATTTACTTGCGAGGCATTTCCTCCACTCCAGCAATTTTCTAAATCCTCCTTGAATTGCATAAGACGACCGGAAGGCGAAATAAATTTACATTTCTATGTACACTTTATGTCACTCAATTTACATTATATGGGGCAACGCTCGGGTAACGTACGGTTGCTCACCAATACGATACCAATTAGAGCTTCGCCCACTCACCATGATTCACTTCGTGGAGATGCGTGGAATCTTTTTTCTGTTCGTTCAACCTGCGCTCCGGCTACTGGTAGTCCCGATGGCTGAACTTGACCACTGCAAACCAGCCTTCGTCAGACCCGACTTTATATGAATTCACTTACGCAATTCGCGCTGTGCAACGCTCTTGCAACATTTGAACGCATGATCGACATCCTTCGCGGCTTCAAGTGGCAGACGCATCTCGGCTACCTGGATGGTACTGTGATCTTTTCAGATGACTTTTACACCCATCTGTAACAGGTCGAAGCTGTCGTCACTAGAAACAGCTCTAATGGCCTTCAGATAAACTTAAAGAAGTGTTAATTTGGCACACGAAAGCTGCTTATTCTGAGCCGTCTTCTTCTGAGATGGCGTCCGTTCGGTATCCCACGGTACTTCGTGCTGTTACTGCGTTTCATAAACGAACAATGAAATACATTCACACCTTTCGATTTTATTTTAGACGTTTTATTCGCAGCTTGCCCAGAAGTATAGCTGCTTTGAGTGACCTCCGACGCAGCCGCGACCTTTGAGCGAAGTCACATGCGGCGATGCATCCAGCAAACTCCGATGCATTATTACATCGCCTCGAATTTTGCAACATTTTGATTTGCTCGCCCCATTTGAGAGAGAGAGAGAAGTTTATTATGACAAGGAAAGCTGATAGCGCCCCAGATGAAATTCACAAGGACACTGCGGGGTCGGCTTCGACGCTGTGCTTGCCCAACGTAAACGCGGATTTGACGAGTTAGTTGTTGCTTATGCCAGCCATGCACCTATCAAAGCACGCACGAACATACATTAAGGAAGGTTGGACCCCGTAATCCCCCCCCCCCCCCCGCCCCCCGTCTGCCGAAAAAAAAAACATTCTAGCTCCGGTCTTCTTGCCCATATACCACGCGTTCCCGCTCGCCGTCACCGACATCCCTGTGCAGCGGCGCCAAGACCCTTGCATTGCCCCCCCTTATGTACTTGTTGCGTGAAGCAACGTCACCTACCGTCCCTAGAGAAATAAGGCCATCAAACACACCATTTCATTCTTCGCGACAGTTGCTCTACGATCGCAACTATATACATGTGATCAACGCAAATGGCTCTAGGGTATACGTTAAAACATTTGCGCCACCTTGATCGCTGACTCACAGTGTGCGCATGCCGGAGGGTTGAAGACTTGCACTTTCCTCCGGCTGTGCTATTATATATATCAACGCGGAATGTAGCGCTTCGTCTGCTGCTACATCCGTTGCGTCGCGCAGCGCCGCAAGAAACCCCTTTGCCATTTCCCCTGCTCCGTAACAACCACTCACTTGCCCTCTCCCCGCCTTGCACTACGCTGGCGTTGACTTTTATGGTCTTCTTTCCATCACACTTGCTACCAGCCGATAGATAATTGTTGCCATCGATCACACGCTAAGCAGAGACTTCACCATTTCCATCTGCATCGGCTGCCAATGTTGCCTCCCATTTCACACCACGGCCATTCTACAGCACGGCGCATCGAACGAAGGACCTGTATTTCTGTCGGACGTCGTCAAGCAATTCTAGAGGATGATGATGATGATATATGGTTTTTATTGGCGCAAGGGCCAGGTGATGGCCAAAGAGCGCCAATACACGAGACAAAAGATGTGGGCAATGGGCATGGTGACTGGCTGTAAATGGGCCTAAAATTCCTCGCGCTAAAGGCGGGTAAAACATAAAGGTATTAAAATAATGAAAGTGACATGAAATGCGTACAGTGAAAATGAGCAGCCAGTGGTTCTGATGATAAAGCTATGGAGAGATGACAGAGCACGTATGTCTCTTCAACGCCCTTGTGTCCAAGGGCACGAGACAGGTGCTTTGTAATGTATCTACCGCAGCAGCGACCTCTCTTCAGAGGTCGTGCTGCAGATTACCAGGGTAGATCACGTGAAAATTACTAACATCTTTTAAAAACGCGGACAGTGACTGATGTTTGAAGAGTGGATCCCTACCGATGAACATCGATGGATGAAGTGGCATTTGCTCTCGGTAGGGTAATGGGAAGTGCTTTTTTTCGAAGAGTGTGTAGTTCCTTGCACTGAATTAAGAGGTGGAGAACGGTGAGTGGTTCACCACATTTCTCGCACATGGGTGGGTTACCACCGGAAAGAAGGTATGAATGTGTAATGTGTGTGTGTCCTGTTCTTAGCCGTGTAAGTGTTACTTCTGTGTGGCGTGACTTTGATAGTGGCGGCCAATTACCAAGGTGCGGCTTGATAATGTGTAGTTTATTTTCTGTGTGGCTATCCCATGTGCTCTGCCAATAATTTCTGAGCTGTCGTTTAACGAGAGGTTTGAGGTCAAGCGCAGAGATGGATACGGATGTATTGGCAGTGCTTTCGTGGACGGATGCGGCTAGGTGGTCCGCCATCACATTACCTTGGATCTCGCGGTGCCCTGGCACCCAGCACACTACGACATGCTGCCTAAGTGTGTAGATTGTGCACAAAAGTGAGTAAAGCGAGGCAAGGACGGGATTTTTGTGTTTTTTAAGAGTTTTCAGAGATTTTACCACGCTTAGGGAATCCGTGTAAATTACTGCCTTTTGTAGTTTTATTTGTTTAATGTGTTTGGCAGCCGCCAGTATCGCATACGCTTCAGCGGTGAAGATGCTTGTATCAGGATGCAGTACACCGGCATCCGAAAACGATGGACCAACCGCTGCGTACGACACAGAGGTGTGAGACTTGGAGGCATCTGTATAGTATTCAGGAGAATTGTATTTGTGTTGAAGTTCTAGGAAGTACGTGCGGATATGTGCAATAGGCGCGTGCTTCGTGACTTCCACGAAAGTTACATCGCAGTCAATTACCTGCCACTGCCATGGCGGCAGCTGCGCAGCCGGAGCCATTAAACAGTGCTCAAATAGTGGTACACCCATTTCCTCAGCTAAGCCTCTCACACGAAGTGAGTAGGGCTTTCTGAACGAGGGACGGTTGTCAAACAGGACAGAACTCGACAAATCATTGACAGCGGAGTGTGAAGGGTGTTCCTCGTCAGCATTCACTTTGAGAAAATACGCAAAAGCTATGTAAGATCTCTGAAAGTGGAGCGACCACTCGTTCGAATCAACGTAGAGGCTTTCTACGGGGGTGGTGCGAAAAGCCCCAGTAGAAAGGCGGATACCTAAATGATGGACCGGGTCAAGCATCTTCAAGGCGCTTGGTGCCGCAGACTGATACATTATCGCCCCGTAGTCAAGGCGCGTGCGTATGAGGCTTTTATAGAGATTTATGAGACACTTCTTGTCACTACCCCACGCAGTGCGTGACAGCACCTTCAGAATATTCATGGTTTTTAAGCACTTATTCTTTATATACTTGATGTGTGGAATGAAGGTGAGTTTGGTGTCCAGGATTAGGCCTAAGAATTTATGTTCAGTCTTTACGGACAGACGTTGACCATGCAGGTCAATATCAGGATCGGAATGAATGCCTCTCTTTCTGGAGAATAAGATGCACGTGCTTTTTTGCGGGTTCAGTCGGAACCCATTTTCCTCGGCCCATTTGGAAATTTTGTTTAAACCAAGCTGAACCTGCCGCTCGCACAGTGCAAGGTTAGAGGATTTGAAGCCAACTTGGACATCGTCTACATATGTGGAATAGAACATGTTACGCGGGATGAACAGTCGCAAGGAATTCATTTTGATAATAAAAAGTGTACAGCTCAGTACACCACCTTGCGGAACTCCTGTTTCTTGGACAAATGTTCGGGATACGACATTGCCTACTCGAACACGGAATGTACGATTGGTCAAGTAACTTTCTATTATGGTCAGCATTCTACCGCGCACACCAAGGTGGGACAGGTCCCTTAATATTCCAAAGCGCCATGTTGTGTCGTAAGCCTTTTCCATATCGAGGAACACAGAAAGAAAGAATTGTTTGTGGACGAAAGCGTCTCTTATCTGTGCCTCGATACGTACCAGGTGGTCAGTGGTGGATCTACGTTCTCGAAATCCGCACTGGAATTGGTCGAGTAATTTGTTCGCTTCCAGGAAATGTATTAACCGGCAGTTTACCATTTTTTCGAAGACTTTACAGAGGCAGCTTGTAAGCGCGATGGGCCTGTAGCTAGTGACAGAGGATGGATCTTTGCCTTGTTTCAAAATAGGTATCACGATAGCCTCTTTCCAGGAAGCAGGGATCTCGCCAGAAAACCATATTGCATTGTAGAGGGAAAGCAGTGTTTTTTGTGTTTCGTTCGAGAAGTGTTTTAACATCTCGTATACAATGCGGTCAGAACCTGGGGCAGATTCGCTGCAGCAGCCCAGTGCTGCCTGCAGCTCTGCTAATCGGAAAGGTTCATTGTAGGGTTCATTATTTCTAGATTTCTTTTGCAACCTCTCTCGCTCCACTCTCGCTTTATGCCTTTGGAATGTTTCAGAATAGTGTGTGGAACTTGAGACGAATTCGAAGTGTGCTCCCAGAGAGTCAGCTTGGTCTTCCAGGCTTTCTCCCTGGGTGTCGACTAAGGGCACCGAATAAGCTGGTTGACCTTGTACTTTCCTTACACTATTCCATACTTTACTCTCATCTCTATAGGAGTTTATGCCAGCAATAAACTTCTGCCAGCTTTCCCTTCTGGCCTGGCGGCGTGTTCTCCGGCCTTCCGATTTAACCTGTTTAAAATTAATAAGATGTTCTGCTGTCGGAGAATCGCGCAAAAGCCCCCCACGCTTTATTCTGTTTTTTTGCGGGCCTCGCGGCACTCGTCGTTCCACCAGGGCACACGGCGTTTCCCTGGCACCCTGGTTACTTGAGGTATACATTTAGAAGCGGCATTGAATATAAAATTGGTAAAAAACTCTACAGCAGCGTCAATACTTAAAGAAGCCATGTCCGCCCACGAGATATTAGTAGTCTTGTGAAACTCCTCCCAGTTAGCTCTGTCTAGCTTCCACCGAGGAGCCTGGGGTGGAGATTCGTTTTGTGTTTGTGTTTGGAGGAGTATTGGGAAGTGGTCACTCCCATAAGGGTTTTTAACCACTTCCCAGTTAAAATCAAGTAAAATGGATGGAGAGATGATGCTAAGATCTATAGATGAATACGATTTGTTTGCGAGGCTAAAAAACGTGGGTTCTTTTTTGTTGAGTAAACATGCTCCGGTGGAAAACAGGAAATTCTCAATGAGGCGGCCTCGCGCGTCGGTGCGAGAGTCGCCCCACAAGCTGCTGTGCGCATTAAAATCACCGAGAACGAGGTAAGGCTCGGGCAACTCATCAATAAAAGATTGGAATTCGTGTTTGTGTAGCTGGTAGTGTGGGGGGTATGTATACTGAGCAGATAGTGATGAGTTTATTTGCTATTATAGCTCTCACGGCCACTGCCTCCAGTGCCGTTCGGAGCGGAAAGTGCTGGCATGCTACGTTTTTATCGACTATAATTGCAACACCGCCCGATGATGCGAGGGCATCCTGGCGGTCTTTGCGAAAAACGACATACTGGCGTAGGAAATTTGTGCGTTTGGGGTTTAAGTGTGTCTCCTGTACACACAGCACCTTTGGACAATATTTGCTAAGGAGTTCTTGTATGTCGTCGAGATTATGTAAGAGTCCTCTAGCGTTTCCACTGTAATATGTTGTCCATTTTGAATGTGTGTGTGTGCTGTGTGTAGCAGAAGAGGAAAGTGGTTTATTTTACAGAGCCTTTGTCAGGCCCTGTAATGGGCGTTTTGTCTTTTTTGGAGCGGTCGAGAGGTTCTCGCCGCTCCTTAGGCGCAGGCTGCGCCGGTGGACTGGAAGTGTCCATCGCGTCTGTCGACGCGACGGACAGTCGCTCTACCGAGCGGGGTTTGCGAAGGGTAGGCTTCGTCACGGCGGACGAAGCCTTCGACCCCACCGGGCCAGAGGTCGAGGGGACCTCTTTGGCTTGTGTGCTGACCTGGCTGCTGCCAGGGTTCGCAGGGGCCTTCGGTGGGGCCGATTTCGGGGAAGGAGGGGCAGCCGAGGCTGCTCCCCCCCGTGGGGGGCGGGTGGCGTTTGCCTCGGCACGCCAGGCGTGGTCCGGGGCATCGCCGGAGGCCGTAGTGGCGCTGACCCCCCCTCGCGCCACTTCGGCGTACGTGTTCCCTGCAAAATGCGGGGAAACACGCTGTCTGGCTTCACGAAAGCTGATGTTCAGTTTGATCTTTGTCGTTATTATTTCTTTCTCCCTCTTCCAGGCCACGCAGGATCTGGAATATGCGGGATGATCACCATCACAGTTGGCGCAGTGGACTGGTGAATTACATTCATCGTCTGCGGAATGACCTGTGCTGCCGCATTTTGCGCATGTAAGCTGCCCTCGGCAGCTCTGAGAACCATGGCCAAACCGCTGGCACTTGAAGCAGCGCCGCGGGTTGGGAATGTATGGTCTGACTGACAGTTTAAGGTAACCTGTTGCTATTTCTGTGGGAAGTGTTGTTGATCCGAAGGTAAGTATGAGGTGTTTCGTAGGAATTTCTTTGTTGTCTCTTCTTAGTGTTATGCGCTGCACATGGATAACATTCTCCTCTTTCCAGCCTTCCAAGAGTTCTTCATCGGAAAGATCCATCAGGTCGCCGTCTGACACGACACCCTTCACAGTGTTCAGTGTACGGTGTGGTGTGATGGTGATGGGCTGATCTCCAAAAGCTGTCAGGTTATGTAGTCTTTGGTACTGTAGATTGTCTTTGAGTTCAAGGAGTAGGTCACCACTGGCGGTTTTGGTGGCTTTATAGCCTGCGCCCAGTGTTTCCATGAGGCACTTCGATACTAGAAAGGGTGATATATTTCTGGCTTTCTTTTCTGTACTTTGGCAGTGGATGATGTGGAATTTGGGAAAATTGTCTTTCTTAGTGGGCAGGAGTTCAAAGATAGCATCGGTGCGCCACCTCTTCGAGGGGCGATCGGTTCGGTAGGGGTAAGGGGATCCCATGAAATGTTTCTTATTCGGCAGCCATGCCAGCCGCCCACCTCCGAGCCCAACGAGGGGACGCTACGAGACGCGGAGGAAACGTAAGCGCCAGCTGTACATGGCTGCTATAACCTAATATATTTATCCAAGGTTGGACATTTACACCAGGTTAACCCTTGCCGCCGAGAAACGTGGAAGTAAAAGGAAGTGAGAAGAAGACAGGAAAGATCAAAAGTGAGAGAGAAAGACGAAGATGTAGGGAGAGAAGAAGACAGGAAAAGGCGACTGCCGATTTCCCCTGGGTGGGTCAGCCCAGGGGTGCCGTCTACGTGAAGCAGGGGCCAAAGGGGTGTGTTGCCTCTGCCGGGGGGGCCTTAAAGGTCCAATCACCCGGCGTTGGCTCAACCCCCCAGGATCCCCTTTTCCCCGGACACGGCTCAGCCATGCACGGCGAGGCATGGGAAGGGGCAGAAACCCCCCGTTAGCTCGGGTCCGTGGTGTCGCCACACACCAAACGCCTGCTCGCGCAGACGCCCCTGCGGGGAATTCTAGAGGAATGCAAGGTCTTTCACCAGACCACCACATCTTACAATCATAAAACGAATGGCTTAACAGAAATGTTTAATTGAACATCAGGTGATATACTGGCAATGTACGTCACCTTCCGATTAATTAGACTGGGACCGTGCCATTCTCTTCGTGACGTACGTCCCAAAACACTGCTACGCAGACCACGCCTGGAACTCTGCCCTGTCTTCTAGCTAAAAGGACTCGAGCCCTCCTGCACGTTATGCGCAATACATCCTTGCCACGCTTATGTGAGGGAGTCGACGGCAGTTTCCCAAGCTGCTAAGCGCTGAAGAGGGTCGCCAGAGAACCCGATCTCACGCCACTGCTGGTAAGCAGCGTCAAATACGCCATCGAGATGTATCGAAGCCTTTTAGCGTCGTACACCCGTGACTGATGTGTGTGGCTCTGGACTCGTCGAGCTAGCCCCGGTCGGTCCACGAAACTTCTTTGGAAGTACCGCGGCCCGTACCGTATCGTCTAGTAAGCCACCTACCTGATCTACGCTGGTCAAGCCACTTAAACTTTCTTCTAATCTACCAATCAACAATGTCGAGGCATGAGATTGCATATATGGAAGTGTTAAAGCCTTACTAATCACTGTGCCGTGGTGTTCTGCCCGTAATTAGCCAGGAGGGCTTTGTCTCGGAATGGAAGTACATAAGGAGTTTTAGAACACCGCTCGCAAAGCTTGCCGGCGTTGCGGGCGTAGCGGGCGCAGCGTTAGCGTTCGTCACTTAACGGGAGCCCGCAAGAGGTTAGCGCACGATGCCGCAACGCAAACGCAAAGCTTTGGGTACGCTAATCTAAAACTCTTTAAAAGGGGCACTGCTTGCAGAAGCAGAGAACGCTGATGTAGAAAGAAAAGACGATTCGGCTAAGCAAGCTTTGCGCTGATTCTGCCACTGCTGGTCAGTCTCCAATAGTATAGTGCTTAATTAAAACGCTACATTATACTATCAACAGCTTCCCTCATGCTTTCTTTTGATTCAATACGTGTTGCCTTATTCAGGCTGCGTTTAACTAAAATAGGCTCCTGGTTCCCCTTCCTTTGTTGTTTAGGTAATGGGCTGCGTAATAAGGAATAATAAAACATGAGAAGTTTACTTGCTCCATTTCCAGAAGCGAAACCGGCACTGCAGCAAAGATTCTGCGTGCAACGCCTTTAAAGAAGAAACAAGCAACTAAATCTTCAGCAATGACGCACTAGTAATAATAATTGCTGGAGCTTTACGTGCCAAAACTACGATATGTTTATGAGGCACACCCTAGAGGTGCACTAGACTGGAAAAACGATGTCCTACAGCACGCGCTTCGCTCGTAGCGGGCGTCTCCCATTCCCTGTCGCGGCAGAAGAGGGCGCCGGAAATTTCGACCACCTGGGGTTCTTTGACGTGAATTTACATCTACGTACAGGCATCAAAATCTAAGTGCGATAGGATTTTCGCCTCCTTCGAAAATGCTAGAGCCACGGCCACGATAAAACCCGTGCCCTTCGGATCGGCAGCCGAGCACCGTAACCACTGACAGCAATTCTGTAAAAAAAAAGAAAAAAAAACGAAAAAAAAAATTTAAAAAGAAAAAAAACTTTTGCGATTTGAACCTGTGCCGCATTCACCGCGCGTGAGCCGCCATGCTCAGGCGCTCAGCCATCTGGGCCACAAGAGACGCTGCTCGCGAGGCGGTAAGATGGGTCTTATCAAGACACTATGGTCGAAGACGCGAGTCGAAGACGAGACTGTGTTGTAGAAAACTTCATTTTGGAACGTGTTTTTCTCCACACCGAAACATGATTGCGGCCTCAAATGAAAGCTTCGTCTCCTTACTACTTAGATCTCCGAGAAATTTGCAGGTTTCCGTCTAGTTTTTTCAGACAGCCCGTTTTTGTCCCGAAAAACGAGGCGTGATTTCGGCCGCTTCCATAGGACCCCATTGTTTAAACTTTAGTCGTCGTGGGAACAGAATGTGAAGCCCCGATGTTAACGATGCTGCATTTGATAAATGCGGTACAGCTCGTAGAACGTGCCCATTTTAAGAAGTTTTGGAAATTGCGCCATCTATGATTTTTTATCGTCGAAAAATTGACCCTGTCCCATTGAAAACGTGAGAGCTTCCAGCAGTGGCCGCCAGGAGCGCTGATCATCCAGTGTCCCCGAAAGCTTGATATGATCGCATATACAACACAGAACACCTAAACATAACTGAAAGACAGCAGGAACCTTCTGTTGTTTTGTGAAGCACTCCTCCATGTTCATTGTAGTAGCGCGGTTGGCATGAATGCAACCACTACAATTCGTTTCATAACCCCGGCGTACCAGTGTTGCTGGAACAGACCAACTTTTCCACTCGAGTGCAGTGGTTTGTCAGGCAGACTGAACAAAGCTGGAGAAACCGTGGTAATAATACTTTATCTGATAATATGCGTGCTTTAAACGACCACTACGGTTATTTGTTCTATTATTAAACAAAAATTGATGAAGTCTGCAAAAAGAGCGCGCGGTTTCAGTTTGCGACTTTCACCGGCCCTTCAGTCGCCATCGCCTCCACCAACCAGTGTTGTGGGCATTCATCACACCAATGGAAGAGGACCGAATGCAGATCGCAAAATTCTGTTTTAAAAATTTCTACTCACTTTCCCAGAGAAACCGCTGCAAGGTTCGACACTTCAGACGGTACGCTTTTTATTGCGATACAAAACAGAAAAGTGATGAACGACGGTAGACAGTCCCTCTAATGGTGAAGGAAAATTGGTAAGGGAGGGAAGATGTTTGTGGTGCATTCAATTGCGACTTGGAAGGTCGTGGGTGAGCTTCCGCAACCGGAGCAATGGTCTGCATAGCAGTGCGGGTAGAACTTACTTAGAGATACAAGATTTGGACAAGTGTTGGTCTGTAGCTGGCGCAACGCTACTGCCTCTTCTCGCGAGAAAGATGCCGGTGGCGCGCTGTCAGTGCGATGGACATGCGTATAATGACAAAGAATGTGTTAATAAGTGAGAAGGAAATATGTGCATATTTAACGGCTCGTTTTCTTTGTTAGACACAATATTAATGAGAACTGTTAGTTCTCATTAATTTTGTAAGGGAGAAGAGGATGCCCCCCACACTGAACCGGCCGCCTCGCCATGCCGGGCCGCCTGGAGGGAAATGTCGCGGGCAAGAGCGTGTTCGCGTTCATTGCCCGGCAGAAAGGCATGACCAGGAGTCCAGAGTAAGTGGACTCGAAAGTAGTGGTTAATTCAGTGTGCGGAATTGGGTCCAGAATTTGGTGTGCAGCTTTTGGGATGCCATGTCCAGATAGAAAGGCCCCACATGCCTGTTGCGAGTCTGTCGATATATACACCGCCCTTCGAACACGGATGGCGTATCGAATCACAAGCGACACCAAGAATTTCACTGTAAGGGGCATTCGTCTCACGCATTGCAGCAGAGTTCTGAAGGGAGTCGGTCGCATCTAACATTGCCGAGGTGTAACCCTCGAGAGTACGTGCTTTGTCCGTGTATAGAGTATGCGATTCCAGGATGTTTTCAAGCATGCGGCTGAGGTATCGTACACGGGATTTGCGCCGTCCCCGGTCATGCTTGGGGAGCATGTTACGTGGTAAAGGATGAATACTAAGTATTTTCCGTCTCGAGGCGATAAGGTCGTGGGATGGGTTTCAATCTCAAACGGTGGAGCGGAATATCCTAGCCATTGAAAGGGGATCGCGGCCAGTAGGGTTGAGTAGGAGGCGTCGGCGCTGACTGACCCAATATGCCTCTAGTAGCTCGGCTACTGTTCTTTGTATCCCCAAATTAAGAAGAAGGCGTGTGTAAGTGCAGTACTGAAAGCCCTGGGCTAGCTTTGTTGTTTTGCGAATCACTGCATCTATGCGCAGTGGTTGCGATTGGGTCAACCGCTGGAAGGGCAGGTGATATGTCAAGCCGGCTAATCACGAAGGCCTCAACTAAGGCAGAGCAGGTTTTGTTCTCGAAGCCCGGAGCGCCTGTTAGAGACCCTCTGGATGATTGACAGAATTTGTTCAATTTGTCGGGACAAAAGGCCGACGGCGTAGTTAGCTTTTTCATACGCTTTAACGTGTAGTCCAAGGATGCGGACACGATGGACATGTGGGGTATGTCATACCAAGGAGGTTATATACTATGACTTCTTGAGTGGAGGTGGCGCCCCCGTAAGTGACGCCGGTCGCCGCCATATTGCTAAAGGTAAGACTCGGAAGCAGACGACGGAGTGCGCTTCGTTGCCCCGCCGTCGCAGTGGTCTTTCGGGACGGTGACATGCTTTTGTAAAGCAGTTAAACCTTTTACAAGGCCATGGTGACTTCGTGCGTCGCTTATGGCTGCACAAATCGCATTAAGAAGACACCTGGGATCACTTTTCACGTGTAAGTGTCCTCACTTCGTTCGCTGACGATCGTCTGTTTTTCCGCGTGCCTGCTGTTAAACTGGAAACAATTTCGAAAGGTGCGCATGCATGCATGTAATAAATGCGTACAGTTGTATCGACGAGAATTTTACGCTTTAAATGCTTGCTGACACGACATTGTACGTGATTTTTAAGTCTATACACGAAGTACCAATGGGCTATAGTTGTTAATGCGTGTGTAGTCTAGCTGGACGTAACGAGCATTATTGATACGAGTAGGAAGTCTGAACGCCCTCAGAATTCCGAGTTTTCCTGGTGTTTTCTTGCAAGACAAGACTGACGGCATGCATGCATATTTATAACGTGCATGGATATCGGATTTGATGCATGTTTATCGAGGAATTGGCAAACGCAACATTCCATAGCGTGATTATATGTGTTACAGGTTTCCGAAAGACTGCGAACAGCGTTCTGCCTGGGAACGTGCCGTTCGAAGAAATGGTTGGAGACCTAAGGACGGTCACCACCTCTGCTTCATTCACTTCGAAGGATGCTGCTTCGACAGAACGGGGCAGACGACCAGACTGCGGCCTGGCAGTGTGCCTACAATTTTTCCTGCTTTCCCCAGCGCATCTACAAAAACATGTTAGTTTCTACCTCCTTGACGTAGCTTCAATAGAAATAGTTACGAAAAGAAGAAATTGCGGCAAAAACAAAATTTAACTCTTTTGAAATCCGGCCAATCTTGCGGCGAAACCGAAACCGAAACATCGAGGAACGTGGCTGCTTTACTTTATTATAGTATGAGAGGTCACGCTACCTCGTTTCGAGGCTGTGCGGGCTGCGCTTGCCCTGATAGCACACGTGCAGAACCAACACCACTCTAATCGTTCTTGGAAACGGTTCATTCGGGGCACGTCTCCTGGAGTTTGGCAGTTGCACTCGATTTGGGCGTTTCGGTTTTGGTTTCGCCCGTAAATTGGTTGGAGTGCCATCAGTTCGCGAAAATTACCGGCGACTTCCCAATTTACTTAAGTGCCTGTCGTATCTAACTTAAGCCTTAATTATTTCAACCTCCTATATTAATGTTGTCATTTGTGTCTCTGGTAATCTACCGACACACAAAAGAAAAAATTTGGCAGATCCCAAGTACCATGGGAATCGATGTTATGCGAAGCCATGCGGAGGGAAGGTGACTGCGGTGTAATTTTTTATCGAGCGATAGCTTACAAAATGACGCTAAAGATATGTACAGATGCTGTACGCACAGGCATATATTAAACAGTCGCATATATTTCCATATAACTAGTCGTTTACAGATACGTAAGCATACCAACAGCAATCTGGGTATTATAACCAATGCCAGAAGCGGTAAGCTAACCGTAGCGCTTGTGCTTGCGAAGATGGTAGCCGTGGATAGTAATAATAATAATAATAATAATAATAATAATAATAATAATAATAATAACAATAATAATAATAATAATATCTGGGGTTTAACGTACCAAAACCAAGATATGATTATGAGAGACGCCGTAGTGGAGGGCTTCGGAAATGTCGACCATCTGGTGTTCTTTAACGTGCACTGAAACTCGCACAGTACACGGGCCTCTACCGTGCCGTGGATAGTGCTACGTAGACCAACCACAATGGATCGCTTAAGTATACAAATGATGCTAACCCGACATGACTCATTCGTCATAGGAGCACGTATGTAATGTTTATAAAACTAGATAGCCAGCACTGCAACCACAATATACGTTTCACCAACATTACGCCTGCATAGGGTGTTCTTCCAAAGCAGTTTCGAGACCTGACGTGGCTCTGTGGTAGAATGCTTCATTGCCACACAGAATGCGTGGGTTCGATTCCTGCTGGGACTCTGATTTCTATTCTTTGTATTCCTCGTGTCAACGCCGCCAATGTTTCCGTTTTTCTTAACGCTGTCACCTTTAAATTACCAGTGTCAGCGCCACCGATGTAAGTTTCTCTTACCGCTTTCGCATTTAAATTACTCGCCGTACCTGGGTATAATATAAATCGTCAATATAAATCGTCAAAGTCCTGTGGCGCATACCCGCATTCCACGGCCCGTTGTATACGGGTATGAGCCACACGTGTCAGAAGAAATGAGTTTGACGACGCACGCGACGGGATTTTACACGTTATTCATGTCATGACCAGCCAGACATCTTCGTCAATACCTCTTACCCTCCCATACAAATTTTGGACTACCCCAAGTTAAGGACGCCATCACGAGAGCACCCAGCCGTAGGCGGCTAGATAGATAGATAGATAGATAGATAGATACGCAGATAGAAACGCAAAAGTGCTTACAGTGCGCAAAGAAATGCTTCGCATTTAAAAAAGCACCTATGGAGGGGGGCGAGCACATGTCGCGTTCCCCTTAATGTTGAGAATTTTCAGGCAAATTTCTTGAAACACCCTGTATACTAAAGCCTTTGTGCAGCAAAAGTTACCAATGCAAGCGCAATGTATAGAAAGGGTCAATTTCTTTTGATGTCTTTTTTTTTCAGCCAAAGAGGAAAAGAGACCCACCGAAGCCCCGGGAACCTTTGTCGCCCGTTATGGACATAGATCAGTCGATTGAAGGCAATGCTACGCCAACGTCTCCTCCTAAAGCTTTCTCTCAGCAGAAACTGAGAGATGCCGAAAAGGATATTGAGCAACTTAAAAAGAAGGTGAAGACGTTGCTACAAAACAAGCGCAGACTTTCGAAGCGCTTCGATGCCTCCAGGGAACTTGTGAAGGAGCTGACAGACAGAAGTCTATTGTCAGAAAAGGGACTCGAATTCTTCGAAGCCACCTTCTCCTCGGACATCTTGCAGCTGCTTAGCACAGCAACGAAGAAAGGAAGCGTCCATTTATCCTCGCGAGTTGCGTACCTTTGCATTTTTATTCTTCATCCGCGTACGAGTATGTGCGCGCAAAGTTTAATAATGCTTTGCCATCACCACGCACCTTGCGCGAGTGGTACAAGGCCGTGAATGGAGAACGAGGCTTCACAACGGAGTCATTCGATTTCCTCAAAAATGTGGCGCAGAGCAAGGAGGAACCGCTAGTGGCGGCTCTGATAGTAGACGACATGTGCATAAGGAAACACGTTCAACTGGTCGGAAACAAAGTTGTTGGATATGTTGACCTGGGCACAGAAATTTTAGAAGACAGCTGCCAGAGGCAACTAATGCCTGTGTGTTCATGCTTGCAGCGCTGAACATGAGGCTTAAAGTACCACTTGGATACTTTTTGATAGACTCTTTATCCGGGTTACGAAAGAGCAAACTTAACCAATGGGCGCGTTAAGTTAGCGCGCTCCGAACTCCAAAGGAACACACTCGAGTGAGTGCGACGCCATCGGAGCTTAACGGTGACTTGGAAAAAGGCGGAAACACGTCATTCTTCCGGAAGCCGTAGGAGGCTCGACCTTTCGTGCTCCGTCTCAGGGTTGGAGCGCGTAGAGCGCGCTCCGTAATCACGCACCGGAAGTCGCTTTGTAACCGTTAAGCTTACAAGAGCGCACTCCATCGGCTAGAGCGCACTCGAGCTCCTCAGCTTAACGCGCCCAATGAGTGCATTAAAAGGGTGACAGTAGCAGGAGTGGATGTTGTGTCGCTGACGTTTGACGGGGCTGCTTCCAACTTCACAATGGCCCGCTGTCTTGGTGCTGACCTCTGCTACCGGTCACCCGATTTCACGACGAGTTTTGACTGCCCAACGGACTCGTCGAAGAAGGTCTCAATAATTCTAGACCCTTGTCACATGCCCAAGTTAGTTCGTAATTGCCTCGGATCGGTTGACCACCTGGTTGATGATCAAGGCTCGCGCATCAAGTGGTCCTACATCAAAGAACTAGAAGCCATGCAGCGAGAAGAAGGTGTGCACCTTGGAAATAAACTTACAAAAGTCCATGTCGAATGGGAAAAACAAAAAATGAAAGTGAAACTTGCTGTGCAAACGCCCAGTTCCTCAGCGGCAGACGCCCTCGAATTCTGTGAATTTACTTTGAGATTACCACAATTCCAAGGTGCACATGCCACAGCTAGGTTTATACGCATTTTTGACAGGCTTTTTGACTTGCTTAATTCACGAAATCCACTTGTCAAGTCTTTTAAAGCTGCACTACGCAATGAGAATGCTGCCTGGAAGGCTTTTCTGCAGGAAGCTGAAAATTACCTCATTGAGCTAACTGACGCAAATGGGCGCCCTGTGATTGAGAGCTTGAAGAAAACCGGATTTGTCGGCCTGCTTATTTGCATGCGCAGCATTGCAGATCTCTTTGAACGTCTTGTAGCCACAGGAAGAATGAAGTACTTGTTGACCCACAAGATATCGCAGGACCACTTGGAAATTTTCTTTGGATGCATCAGAGGTAAAAGGGGCTTCAACAACAATCCACCTGCCTGTCAGTTCACAGCAGCATACAAGCGTCTACTCATACAGACAGAGGTCAAGTCATCTGACGCTGGGAACTGTGCTGCGGACGTTGTAACGGTGCTGGCTGTGTCAAGTACCGTCAGTCAAGTCGAATCAACTGCAGTCACCCACCAGAGAAGATGCTCTATCCTTGAGCCGTTTGATGACGACCACGAGTACACCTATCGCGTAGACCTGCCACGGAGCCTGTCGCCATTTCTTGAAGCTGTTGTGCCGTATGTTGCAGGATCTGTGGCGCGCAAAGGTAAAGACAGCAAGTCTTCTGAAGAGTGCGCGGCTGCGCTGCAGTCAAAGGAACTCCCAGCACTCACTCGAGTTGTGGTGGGCTAGGGGGACCATCCAAGGATGTGCTGTACATTTGCGAGGCTGCTCAGAAAGGTCTCCGAGTGCTGCAGGCACAGCACATTGATGTAAGGGCGATGCACAAAAGGTGCGCACCACTGATTACGGAAATACTAACTATGGTTCTTGAAAGCTCGTGGTTTGCAGAGCTTGAACATCACCTACTTGACTGCGACCCTCTAGACAACCATATATATAAGCTGTCAAAAAAGATACTACATCAAATCCACCGAATACTACATCAAAATCCGCATACATCACATCACCAAGGAAACCAACAGAGCAAATTGCAAATAGAAAGTGCGAACACTACTTTCAAGGATTATAATATCCAGCAATCAATGAATAATCAATAGGCCATATTACATATCTGCAACTCGAAGTGTCATTTTGCAATTTTGCAACATATTTCTGCCGCTTGCCATTTGTACGTATCGCACGCAATGCCTCATGTGTGTAACGTATGTTTTGCTTATCTGTTTCCTGTTGTATTTACTTGCGCGAATGCAGAGCTATGCACGCGCAATATCAGTTAAATGTGCAATAAATGTTTCCCGCAGGGAAAATGTGTGGCGCCTCTTTAACAGAACCTTGCCGTATCACGTTATCATATCGTCATGCATATCATCCGCGGTTATGTCAAGAAAAGCTGATCACGATGCTAAGTGTATGATTTTTGTATTGTCTTGCACATGTAAACAACCTCGCAATTGAGTATGATAAATAAAGCTTTGTACAATATTTTGAAATTTCCAAGTGCCTAAATTTTGCGAGCATGAACAACATTTTGGTAGCCCTGGACGCGGCGCATGAAAGGTAGGATAAACCAACCAATCTGAACGAACACGTACGTGAACATCCAAAACAAATGTGGTCAACCACTCTTTTT
>JALIZH010016088.1:0-28216 GCA_030522465.1 Rhipicephalus appendiculatus
TGTTTAATCAGACGCTGGCCTTGAAACGCGGCGTGCGGTAAAACTCACGTGACATTAACAAAAACCGCATGATAAAAGTCGGGGTTTGAGCCGAGTCGCCGAGTCAAGTATTCGACCACAGCCAGTGCTTGAAACCGCCCGTCGTGTTGGCCAATGAGTCACGTTAACAGATGTATATTGCGTGGCAGAAGCGTAGCATCGCACCAGACGTCACACCACGTGAGCTGCGTAACGAGTGGGTGGTTGTAAATTGCCAACCCACTAAAAAAAAATTAGGCCAGTTTCGCACGTGTGGCGTCAATGCTAAAGAAACAGCTGAGCTGAGTGACCTTCCTTAGCATACCGGCCAAGCCTAGTTTATACAGATAGCCATGCAGTTAAACCTAGATATACCGGGTGTTCAAAGATAAGTTTTTTGCTTTTGTTAAAATTTAGCGCTGGGAGGCACGTGAAAACCACCTTTGCAGATAAGTTAGGTATCCAGGGGGGGGCACAAATTGAGACAATATCGTTGCCAGCCGGCCAATTAACTAAGATTGAATAATTAAGTTTTCAGTGAGGGCAGCAAGCGGGCATGTTTTTTATTGAAAAGTTGGAGGCAGTCGCGTTTCTACACAGTTACACTTGGCGGAATTCTTCTAGCATGTCTGTGCCCCGAGATGTCCCACTGCAAAGTTTAATGGCCGTTTGTACACTGCTGAGCGAAGCGACAGCCGCCTTGTATATTATGCTGCAGGTTATGCTGCGAGAAAGCTTTCACTTTGTAATAATTGTGATGAGTGCAAGAACGACTGTCTTGTTTCCAGTGTTGGCGGTAAGGCGTTACAAGTAAAACCTAGCACGTCACTTCTTTTTCGGTAATTTAGTAAGTACTCGTTACCATTTAGAAATAAAGCTGTTGCTGAAGTTCTACAAATTTTAGTTTTCAGCAAATTGTCCCTGCAATACGGTAGCGCTGTTTATCAGTTCTGTTTTCAAAATAAAATTTGCTTCCACCTGCTGCTTACTGCAGGTGCACGTTTCTGGTTGTTGAATGCCGGCAGGGTTGCCGTTGGTGGCTACTCTGCGCCAAATTGGCTACTTTAGGACTCTGTATGGCTACGAAAGTTTGAGGTTCGCCATGGCTACTTTTTGGCTACATTGAATTTCTGTTTAGGCGCATTTAGTAGTCAATTTTCTTATTATTTGACGGGAAAAGAACAGGAAAACCTAAATATCAGCCAGTGTTTCCCACCTTTTTAGTCGCGTAACCTAATGCGCGCGCATGCATTGGCTCCAGCAACAGGCTTATGCGCACCAAAGTAGCACCCCGCAAAACAAATATCAGCACCAAGACGAAGCTCGTCTGTTATAATGGTAAATCTAGTAATCAATCTAGGTCTGCGGCTTCAAGAAAAAACTGCTTAAACGTTTAACGTTCCCACTGACTTGTTGGCGGGAATTCTCCAAAATTACCCTGTCTCTGGGAAGAACTATCCCGCATAAATAGATACAGACACACTCTACTTAACTAATACGACGTAGTTGCTGCGCCACCGGGGTGCAAAATACGATTTATGGAACTAAATGTCAGAAAAAGCAAGGTTATTCGTCTTCCTAAACACTAACATTCTGCCTATTTACGTCTTGAAAAGCATTGCATTTTATAACCTGTGACTTGCTATGAATATATGTGCTCATATATACAATGTATTATTAACAGGAACAATGCGAACTTCTTTCAGACTACAGCCGAAGTGCTAACATAAGACCTACGAAATGCCGCCTTTCCGCTCCCTCTCTAGCAGCGCATCGAAATTTTCGCCGCTTGACCTTATTTCATAGAACATACCAGTGAAGTGTCCTCCACGACCGACTTATTTTATCACCGCCGTATGCGTGAACCCTTTGATTATCCCTCTGAGGCCATTCTGTTTTGTAAAACCGACGCTTACTAGTCTGTTGAAAGTCTGTTCATTGTTCTTTTTTACCCATTAAATTCTCATCACCTTTTTTCTTAATGTTTTATGCACCCTCCTCAGCAATGCTCTTCTTGGCCTTGCGTTAAATAAATAAATAAATAAATCCTTTTCTGCAATTCCCCTGTGGCTTGAAGAGCAAGATGGAAAGAAATATTGTCTTATTCCTATGTTTTTACATACCCGAATTCATATTTATTTTGTAAAAAATTCTGGTCATAATACTGTTTTCTTGTATTTGGCTACAAATTTGGCGATCAAGTTAAATTACATGGCTACTTTGGCTACTTTTAGCTTGAAATATGGCTCCTTTTCAAGTCTACCCAACGGCAACCCTGAATGCCGGGGCAAGCGAGGCTCACCTTGAACGCCTTCGCATAAACGCGTGCTCGCAATTTTCGCGGCGCTTATGTAGGTTAAACGGGCAAAAATAATTTATGCTGCAAATATCGTTTTCCACGGGACTCAATAATTTAGGGATTTCTTTATTCGTACAAGATCTGCGCATATGTTTTATGCGCTAGTAGATGCGCACCGTCAGAATTACTTTAAAGAGATCAGTGATGTTTTTTTTTTTTCGGAGAGCGGTGATCATGAAATCTCATTTTCCATTTGCCGTGACATTGAGAAATTGATTTACCATGTGCCACAACGTTATAAAATATCACATGCAACTCTACGGTAAACATTAGGCCACTATATTATAGATCCGGCGTCTTGTGCAAAGTTTTCTAATTATATAAGTAATTCACCTAAAATAGTTGTTTTGGTTAGAGGCATTATGTGAAATATAAATACGAGATTTATTACATTGTTATTCTGGTTTTCGCATCGTGGGCGCACTGATTCAAATTTCTGATCTTGGAGTAATAGCAGAAGTAACGTGCGCTACTTTTCTTCCGGTAAGGGTATCTATTACCTTTTTTGTCGGTAACGTCGAGTGGTAACGCGTTTCTTTTTTTTTTTCTTAGCGTAACGAGTAACGTATTTAGTTACTTCTTTTTGGTAGCGCATACAATACTGCTTGTTTCTATAGAAAATGCGCCAAGAAATCTCCCAGCCCAGACAAGCAAGCAGTGGTATCTCGGCGGACTTTTGCATCCGTCGAATTCCATCTATAGCCTCAGCCTTGAGAACAAAATCACTCGTTTCTTGAGCGCATCGCGTCTTCACGCCAAATCGGCCATGGAAATGCTGAGGGCGATCGGCGAGACGCAACAAATTGGCTGCCCAAGGCATATGCTGCTGCTTTGACCAAAAGTGTGGTGCGATATTGTTCTTCACTCGGGTCCACCTTTTCTTTTTTTTTTTTTTGAAAGGCATGAACCAAACATGAGAGGAAAAGAAAGGGTGAAGAGCACACCTACGAGCGCTGTAGTGTATGAACACCTTAGCATGTATGAAAGTAAAGTTATGTTTGTGTAAGAAACTTTCTGCTCAATGTCTGATGCTGAGGACACGTTGTTGCGCTTTTAATACGGGACTCATCTAAGTTAATGAGCAACTGTAGGCCGCAAAAACTGCTGCATTTGGAAACCGATGATTGAACGCTAAGTGAATTCAAGCTGCGAGTTTCACAAGATCGTTCGGAACCGCAAAACGAGGCTCTGACCAAAGTTTTTGCTCGTGGTTGAAGGAATTTAGCATGTTCGAATTACTATGAAGCCTTCCAGTGATTTAACGTCTTTTCACACACCTGCAGCTCTGCCGCGAATAACCGTAATATCATTAAGTCCACAAAAGTAGGCGTTGAGTCTCGCGCGTAGGCCTTTTAGGAATGGTTTTCAGATGCGAGACTAAACGACTCTGTTAATAGGCTTAGGTGCCATGTGCTGCCCTACATTTGCTCAATCGAAAGGTTTTACAGCAAATGGGTGACCGTCACATAGCGTGAGCGCGATTTTTGCGGACAGCAGCTCGCGCTCACTCGTATGTCGCCTGCACAAGGGTACCCGCGCCTTAGAGTTACTGTATTTATATGCTACCTAAAGGTAGCATATGGAGTAACTCTACCGCGCCTGTGCGTGCAGCGCCCCAAGCGGCATCGGCGCGCTTTGGGGACCGGTTTCGGCGGCTGCTTTTCACACCTCCCCATTCTAGCCACCCTACTATGGCCACTACCCTATTCTAGCTCAATTTATCTTAGGCGCCCACGCCTGCATTGAGCGCGGTTGCCGTTGCCGTTGCCGTCGGCCGCGTAACCGCGCGAACAAATACGTGCCACGGGAACTGGGCAAGCCCCACTGCCGTGTACAGCAGGTGCGGTTGTCAAACGAAGACGTGAAAATGAGACAGAAAGAGAGAAATAAGGAAAATCGATATACAGAGAGAAATAAACAGAGCGATAGTAAAGAAAGCAATAGAAAGAAAGGATAAAAAAATATCATAGTACCCTCCTTCTCACCCCTTCCTTGCCTCCTCAACTCATGAGACACGCTGGCATCGCTGGCGATCGCAGAGCTCTCGTGAGCGCACTCGACGATTTGAGCTTCGCCCAGTCATGACCTCCGAGAATGCACGCCGACAGGTTGCGCCCAATCTCGGAGACCATAGCCCAGTGCGCCCGGCAGCACGCACGCCGTCTGGCAAGAGTGACATCGCGGAGTGGTTGATATCTGCTCCGACAGGTGCCGCCACCCTACCAGCCGATCTTTCCTACACTCTAAGAAAAAAAAGAATATACCTGACTCTTTTCGGAGAGTTCTGACTTGCCACGTATACGACTCTCTTTGGAGAGTCCCGGTGACTCTCTTGGTGGGTCAGAGTGGGCGCGCTCAGGAGAGTCCCCGGACCCTCTTAAGAAGAGTGGGAGGACTCTTATGCGAAGGATCACACTACCACTTCCGAGGGAGTCAGACGACCCTTGCCGGTGACGCTCCTACGCGGGTCAGTTGACACCCACCGAAGCGTCAAGCGACTCTACGGCTATTTTAAGCTACTAAATTGACCCATGCTCTACTTTTGAGCGACTACTGCTGGAAATAGTGAAGTATTCATTTTAAGCAACTCCATTAATACTTGCCGTTGTGCCCAGCGACTGCAAAAAAAAAAGGTAGTTCAATTTTAGCATTATTTTAATAAAACTCAAAACAACACACCATTTCCAGCAAAGTTGAAGCAGTTGAGGTATTCCTCGTTTACATGGTTGTATGAGTATAATAATAATAATATCTGGGGTTTAACGTCCCAAAACCACGATATGATTATGAGAGACGCCGTAGTGGAGGGCTCCGGAAATTTTGACCACCTGGGGTTCTTTAACGTGCACCTAAATTTAAGTACACGGGCCTCAGCATTTTCGCCTCCATCGAAAATGCAGCCGCCGCGGCCGGGATTCGATCCCGCGACCTTCGGGTCAGCAGTCGAGCGCCATAACCACTAGACCACCGTGGCGGGGCATTGTATGAGTATAACCAACCAAAATGTGTGACTGTGATGTGCATAGTGTCATGTCGTGCAAAATAAACAGCAGATATCGGTATCATGTTTCCACATTTATTCCTTATGATTAAGAATCGAAAAGTCGTAAAGGCTTGAGGAATCAGACTTGTGACTTGCTATGTTGTCGCTCTTGTTCAGCGTGAGCAGCCATGAAAAAATGGTACCTGAAAAAAAAAGAACGTGATACCGTAATGAGAAAACGGAATCATAGTAAGAGTTTGCAATACCTACACAATAAGTGATTTACACAGACATAATGAAGGCTCACAACAAAACAACAAATGCAAAGAGGCATGGTTAGGAACCGTGTTTTTTGCCGTTAACGTGTAAAACAACTTTCATAAAGCAGCTCAGACATGGCGCACGCTAGGATTAACGCGCATAGCTCCCACAGTAACATATACTCACACCATTTTGTTATAACTCCGAACGTCATCGCAGATGTAGGCAAAGCACGAAAAGAGCAAACAGAAAACGAAGGAAAAGTGCGCACGGCGGCGGCCGCAACAACGCGCGCCGTTGAAAGTCTAGAGCTTTTCCCGTTATCGGCGAGGCGAGTCCTAAACATTTAAGCGACTACCGCGTACGTGCTGAAAGCATCCCACTATAGACGTCAGACTCTGGAGTTTTGCAGACACGTAGCGCCACCTGTCGGAGCAGTTTTGGGTAGTGCAATGTCCGGCTCCCTTGCACAGTTTGCTGTGCAACCGGGTGCAACTAGCGAGTTGGAAACAATAATTAACCTAAATATTTGGTGTGTTGGCGCATTGAACACTCAGAAAAAGAGCTATGAATTTATCTCCGCTAGTCGGACGCGCAACCGAACCGCCATGAAGTGCGTGCCAGAACGACGGCGAAAACAAGAGCAGACGCAACAGCTCCGCGCGCTACGAATGAAGGCTTCAGTCGAAGCTACTGTTGCGTTGTGAATTGCCACGGACGTAAAGGACTTGTTTTACCAATTTCTGTAGCTGTTGCACGAAGCAGAACGGCGAGAGCTCTGGATACGGGCCGTTGCGAACGTGCTGGGTAAGTGAATTACTCGCGTTCTTTGGGGTGCACAATACGCTGGAGGAGATTGCCGAAGCGCAGGAGCGGGCCCAGGTCGCGCGCCTTTCGACCTCTCAGGCCGGTAGACATATACTACAAGAGCTCGGCCACACACCGGCCGAAGTGAGCGAAAAGATGAGGCAGGTGCCTCGCGAGATTCGCGACCTCATCACCGTGGCACCAATCCCGAGGAACGTCCATCCCGAGCACAACCGTGGCAGGCGACTGGCCAGAGCCGCCGCAATTCTCAAGCACATCCGCAGCGAGGAGCGCAGCGTCAGCTTCGTCGACGCTGCAGCGTACTGCGGGAGACACGCCTTCTCCGCGGTCGTCGTCGACTGCAAACAGCACATCACTAACTGCGCATCGGTCCGCACTGACGACCCGGCGATTGCCGAGCAAGTGGCCATTGCCCTGGCCATCCTGGATGGCGAAAGGGATGTCGTCTATAGCGATTCGAGGTCGGCTATCAGAGCCTTCGAGAGCGGCGTCGTCTCCGAGAAAGCCCTGCGCGTGCTCCAGAGTGGCGACGGCGACGGTATGAAGCACCACGTACTTATCTGGTTCCCCGCACACGTTGGACAGATCAAGGGCGCTCCCCCCAACCTGAACGAGTCTGCCCACGAGACCGCGCGCGCGCTAACCGACCGCGCCGGTTCCGGGCAACGGCTCGGCGGCCACGAGGTTGCGGAGAACAGGGATGCGCCTGCCACGTACAACGAAATCACAAAATATTTTTCCCTCGCTCGAAGAGTGTTCCCACTCCCTCACCCCAAACTTAATAGACCTCAGGCTCTCACTCTCAGGCTGTTGCAGACAGAGACATACCCTAATCTGAGCTCCCTAAACGCCATTTATCCCGAGGTGTTCCCCAATGACGCTTGGCCCGCATGCGGGGATGTATCCACGCTTGCACACATGCTCTGGGAGTGCAAAGTAACGTACACTAATCCCGATACTACTTCGGCTAGGTGGGAGGCGGCCCTCCGCAGCTCCCTCCTGGCCGAACAACTCTGGGCCGTCCAGCAGGCCCGCGGAGCGGCCGACAGGCTTGGCCTGGCGGTCCCGACGTGGGAGTCGCCCGCTGCGCGCTAACGTGCGTCTTGCCGGACATGAATAAAGTTGTTCATCCATCCATCCATCCACAGCCGGTCGCATGAGGAAGTGTGATGATGTGGGTATCATGTTAGTGTTTTCAGTAGCCTTGACGTAGAACCGTGGTAACCTTGACTATGAAGCTCAGCAGAGCCTCAGACCGCGCTGCGCGCCGTGCAGCAGTTAAATGCTGAATGGCGAAGCGCGCGATAAACATCGCGCACTCCGCGATGTTTATCCGCGATCTTAACTGGTCGTCATATCACACAGCATCGCGCACGTACGCATTGAAGGTTCAAAGTTCCGGCTTTAACTAGTAAATGCTAACACGTGCGTGATACAAGTAAAACGCACAATTTTGGTCGTGACCACCGTCAGGTTTTTCTTACCCGTGGTCTCCGCGATTGCCAGAGCTATCTCGGAGGCCACGGTTTTGCCTTTCGTTGCACACCGAGAAAGTGGACACGCACGTATCCCCATTTGCAGTATATAGAAACGGAAGACAACCGTCAACAGTACATTCGCGGATGCGTAATAAAACAGTTCAACGCACAGAAAGCGAGAGATGGATGGAGAATGCAACTGCAAAGGCGAAAATCGCCGGGACCATTCATGCCTGATAAAGCGAGCTTTGTACCACTGATAGTAAGAAACATTGCTCGTGTACGTACTTCATCGCTTTGACATTATGTATATGCCCAAGTTTAACGCATTTAGGCGTCAGAACGCACGTCGGAGTGCCTCGAACTCGATGTCATGCGATGCTCGCTTGCGCTTGCGAGTTGCAGCCCGCCGAAATAGCTGAAACATATTTTCCATTGTAGCCGCTGTTCACTTTGATGAGTTTCCTACTTTTCTGAAGCGAAGGTGGATTGACGGAAGAAGCTTTCCAGGTCCTTGATTTTCAGGAAACAGCCCTCAACACGAGCGAAAGAGGGGGGTTCTATAGTGACCTGCGCACATTCGCTTGCGGACGGCTCCCTTTGCACTACCCAGTTATGGCCAGGGCGGCGATGAGAGCGCTGGTGGCGGCGTTTTTCGCAGCGCCGCCTGGGCAGAGTCTGACGTCTATATTTGCAGCTCAAAACTACCGCCTTTACGCCAACAACAAAAGCCATTATATACAGTGCGTCTACGTGTCCTGTACACAGAGGATTGCAGTCACTTGCACAACAACGCGCATAGCGGTCTCAGCTCGTTAAGTAACAGTTTCAATTGGGCATCTGCAACAGCCCCGTGGACGCAGGCTACCGTTGGAAATGGCTGCCAGCCTACTTCCGCATAGCTGTTGCAGACGCCCAGCTAAAGCTGTGTAATTCGTACATACGAAAGCAGTACACTCACCGTTAACAGGCGCACGTTGTCCGTGTCCGCTGCTCCAAAAATATTCCTCACTCCAAGCGTCACTTCGAGCACGCAGCCTGGCGTGCAGTCACCGAAGATACGCACGTTCGCTCGAACGCTCGAACTGAAAACCGCTGAAAACTACAAGACACGCGACCAGCGGACCAGCGACCAGCACAACCAACGCACAGAACACCTATACTACTATGTAGAGAAGGGAAACTGTACCTTTGACCAGTGATGTTCCGTGCAGGGAATTTTCCCTTTTTCAGGGAATTTTCGACAGTCATTTTGGACCAAAGGGAAAAAGGGAATATTCGCGAAATTGCAGGGAATTTTGAGGGGCGGCGAAATTTTTTTTTATAACGATCAAAAGACTGTCGACATGAGGATTTCGCATGTCGCAATCGTTTCTGGCGCATGTAGCGCGCCAAACCACAGCCTCTAAGGTTCGTTTTTTAAAGACCATAGTCTTTAAAAACCCAGTCAGTATATAGTGACTGGGTTTTAAAGACCCAGTCAATATATATTCTAGTCACTTCACATTTATTTATTTTTTTCTTTAAGGTAGTTTGCAGAACCGTTCCTAATCAAGTCAATAAAATGTTAAATACCACCACAAAAGCTTGTTTAATTTCACAATATTTGGTCACCATTATTGAAAAGTTGACGTGCTTTTTGTACAAAATGTGGTGCATATAGATACAGAGCGTCTGCTAGGCACATTAATGTACGCCACGTCACTCAGTAACAAAAAAAAAAACAAAAAAAACAACAATAATAAACTTTTCTTCTTATGCAGTGGCCGTGTGCATGAGCATGTACAGCATTCATTCCGCATCGCATACCGCTTAAAGCGAGCTCTAAGGTAGCTCCTTCGTAGTATTAAAAGCCGATCTCAGAGACGATGCTTTGAGTTGGGCAGGAAAGAAGAGAAAGCGATGGGAAGAGCCTGAAACACGTCGATCACTATATATATATATATATATATATATATATATTGATATATATATATATATATATATATATATATATATATATATATATATATATATATATATATATATATATATACTGTTTTTGTGCAGGGGAAATATGCCGGGATTTTTGGCGATGTATGCGGGGGAAAAATGCCGGAAATTGGGAATTTTCGGGTCTCGGAAAGGGAATTCTTCTGTCCAGGACGGAACATCACTGCCTTTGACAGTGCAACACAAATAAGGGTAGCGGTGGCGTTGTGAACTAAAGTATCCGACCTAGAGATGGCGCTGATAAAACTATCATCATCATTACGCTGGGGCAATATGGCTGCTGCATTGCTGGCGGGTGCGGGTGGTCGCGGTGCGCGCCCGCAGGTTGCGGGCGTTTATTCACCGCTGTTGCGGGATAGTATTCGCGGTCACGGCAGCCTAATGTTACTACAAATATTTACCCTAAGTCGCCAGGTGACCGCGAGGCCTCAACTGGCAAGAAAACACGCCAAGCAAGTAAGCTTACATTGTTTATTGGCAATCGTGATTGTAGCAGTATACATGTAAACAAGGAGCACTGTCAGTCACAGAGTTGAACAATACACACAAAAAACAGTATTAGTCATCTGTTTAACAAAATTCCCTGCTGAAGTCGAGCAACTTTGTCTCTTCGCTCGTTCAGAATATCATTTATAATACGCGGAACGACGCGTTGTGGGTGACCCAAGCACAGTACTTGCGTACGTACTGTACAGTGCTGCCCGCTGTCTTTCTCACTACCCATGCGCGTTTGATGATTTGAGCTGTAATAAACAAACAGCATTAAAACTGCCCTCAAAAGATGCAGTGTCAGTAAGATTAGCCTGAGCCGCAATGTAATATTTTGACAAAACATTGGCGAGAGGCACATCGCATTGAAAAAAAAAAGTGAAACCACGCTGTTATGCTAGATATTCCTGCACATAACGCGTTCTCGTTATTGTGCGTAATATTCTTGTGTTCGTGCCTGCGCATCCGATCTTATTACGACTAATTCCGACAACTAGTTCAACTTTCAGTTGTGCTAACCTCGTCTATCCTGGGAAAACACCATTTACGGGATTCTTTTGAAAAGCAAACTTGGTTTATGTTTAAAAGAGTCGAAGAGGTTGCAGTGACATAAACACTTCAATCGAGTAACAGTTGGCGAATAATGAAAGCCTTAGCCTGAATCCAACATTTCAGCAAGTCAACATTCTTGTGAAGGTTGTCACGATAAGTTTACAGAATTGAGCTACCCTTGCTCGCCCACTGTTCAACAGCTGACACATGAGATAGAGGATGCCTTTGGGTGTTCCTAAAAGCACTCATTTGCAAAAAGAAACGATACACCAGTGTACAGCACTCGTAATACATTGCACATGACATATGCACATACAATAGGGACATATGGAACATTAGTACACTAGACAGCTAGGAAGTGCTGGAAGTCACGGTAGCAATGTTGGAAAAATAGGCAGTAAGTAATCATTTCTGTCCAATCTGTATAATTAACTTTTTTACGTGGGTTATTCATAAAGTAAGGGCGGTTTGCTAACCTTTTAATATTTACATGTCAGATTAAGGATTAATATGCACAGCACCAACTGTTAATTCTCCGCGAAAGTACTGAAGTTATTGTTCTGGCTCAGTAGTCATCTGCTTGTCAGGAAATGCAGATGACAGTGTTTGCGAAAATCGTTGCTCCCGCCTGTTGTGAGGTTGCACGCTGTAATTCGATTTTTGCATGCAATAGAATCATCAGCTCCTCCAATTCATGGGTAGTTGTGCCTAGTTTACTGGCCAACAGTGATGAGTGAAAGAAAGGTCAGAAAATGGGGTCGAGAGTTCACAAACGGCTGCACAAATGTGTACGGCAAAGAGCAGAGCGGCAGGCCAAGCATCCAGACCAATGAAACTATTCAAGTGGACAGGGCATTGCAATTAGATCAACGACTAACAGTTAGTGGTCTGTCAGATAAAGTTTCCCTTGTTGGTCTCACTATAATTTACACGATTTTAGCTTAAATGCTCAGATATCACAATTTGTTTAAGCTGGGTACCAAAAATTCTTACTGACCAACTCAAACACCTTAGAATGTCAAGTGGACGAGCATTTTTGGACGGCTACCGACAAGACAGAGATGCTTTGTTTTCACACATTGTTACATATGACGATACTTGGATATCCTATGCCACTTCAGAAACAAAACAATGGTTCCACTCCCCCTTCACAAAAACCGAAAAAATTCAAGGAATTTGTTTACTCCAGTCAGAAAATGATGGCTACCATTTTCAGGGACGAAAAGAGCATTCTTTTGGTTGATTTCACAAAATGTGGGCCACAGTTACAGCTGACATATACCGTGAAACGCTCACCAAGGAAAAATGTATGATAAGAAATCGACGACGTGGCAAACTCTCGTCTGGAATCATCCTCCTCCATGACCACATGCGTCCTCGCACCACAGCCAGAACCAATGAGAAGATTCAAGGTATTGGTTGGGAACACTGATAACCCGCCCTACTGTCTCGACCCAGCACCAATTGACTATTTTCTATCTTTTTCATTGAAACAGTGGTTCAGGGCACAACGGTTTGAAGACAGCAAGAAATTGAAGACTGCCGCTGTCAACAGGTTCAGTTCCCAGGTAGTGAACTTTTATGTAGAGGGGACTAAAGAAACTAGTGTGGTGGTACGATAAGTGCTTAGAAGCTAACGGTGATTATGTAGAAAAGTGAAGTAGGTTTGTGCTAAACTAAGCCCGCCAATAAAAACCTTTGCTAATGAATATTTATTTGTTTGGGACCAAACAGCCCTTACTTTTTGAACAACCCTCGTAAAATTGTTATGCTTTGCATTGACAAATAAATAAATGAGTCCATCTTTTTTGTGCCAACGGTGCATAGTCGTCAAAGACACTGCTGATACGATGGACGACTGCAGAAGCTGAATTCACATTATCATTCTTCACTACCTCCTAACTGTCTGCCTCACTCTTAACATGAGTATCATGCAAAACTAGCCTTTTTTGGCTACATAGCTCACAGCAATACCAAGGAAATAGCTTTCAGTACACATTCAAATCTTCAACATGTACAAACACTGGCCAACTCTAATGAACTCTGATTACACCTATTGAGTGCACTCAATTAATGCTCTGTTAAAAACTCCATGTCGTGTCAGGTATGTTATCGTGAACAAATATTATTACAGTAAAAGCTCATTAATTCAAACTCAGTTAATTCAAAGTTATAATTAATTCGAACTGATGCCCTGGTCCCGGCACAGCCCTGTGAATTTCTAGGGAGGAATTTCTCAATAATTCGAACGCGTTGGTATCAACAACAGTTAGCTCGAACTGGGAGCCCCTGGTTTTCGTCGCTCCTCGCAGAAGTCTGCCGAGAGTGATCACAATATGTTGCAACATCAAACCAAACTAAATTTACTAGAGATGCAAAGCAACAAAACAGCATCATTTCTCAGCATATGAGATTTCAGATGCTGCACTGGAGCCCTTTGGCAAGCTACAAACAATGTTCATGGAGTCGCAATGGAAGAAACGCAAGTGAATGCAAATTATTGATTACTTTTAATTTTGATTGTGTTAACTCTGTCATGTAAATAAACGTGTTTTAGAGCGTAAATATCATATATTTTGACATTAAGGCTCACTGCTCGCAATGCACGTCGATGCTTTTTTTTTGGCGTATCACAGACTGATCAATTTTGTTCGCTGTTAGAGCTCCATGAACTTAATTTACGAATTCACATACCACAAACGTGTAGTAGCGCCTAGTAAGTGATAACGAGCCCAGATGTGGCTTCTTTTGGATTCTGCCCACGCATTGTGGCACAATGTCTGATCATTCTAGTGCCTGCCCACTAATTTGAATTTCACATTCCCCTTCGAGTACGAATTAATGAGCTTTTACTGTATTTGCTATTTGTCTGTGGCTCAGCTTCACATACAAAGCAAATTGCTTGCACAAATGCAACGGTGATGTACCCTCTTTTCTGGACAGTGCGTGTTTACATATCGTCCCATTAATGCATTGGCAATGTTCATTGAACAGAGCTAAAAACGAATTTTTTAGATGCTTTACAAATTCCTCAGCCTGTTCCATAGAATACTGCCCAAAATATCCTTATGCACATGCTTTCATTCACCTACGCCCATCATCAAACATTATGTATTCCAGAGTAGTGACCTGGAAGTGCCATCCAACAATACTTATACACTGAGGTGCCCTTAAATCCACTCATCTCCAGGTGACCACTGCACGACATGTCTTGTTTAATGAAGGGACGAGTACTTGCACACAGTTTCCTATTTTAGAACCTTCACAATATCACTCCCAACAAGTAAGCGGTACCAGTAACTTTTCGTTTCAGCACTACTGTATCTGTTCTTGCCATTCCTTTGCAACAGTCTTCGCATTCACAGCAATCTATACTGAAAAAGCAGTGCTGCTAAATATGCACTACTGCTGGCCCATTTGCTACCTAGTTATATGTGATGCTCAATGCAAAGTTTGACATGTAGAGTGAAGTACAGTATTCGTGCTATCGGTGAGCAGATCGCTAAGTTATCTATCGCGCTACAATTCGCATACCTGCATTCGCATACTTAACGGTAATTTATCGGAGCATGGGGCAAAACGAAGCGCACGTAGTGTCCGCACACTTTTTGTGCTTATTCACTTGGTGCTCATTGTGTGCCGTGTAATATAATTGAGTTATTTTGACCATTGAATAAAACTGAAATGTCATAATTTTGGCGGGACTCAGCGTCATTTCTTCTTGTTGGAACTGAAGAACACAAGCAGTGCGTACACTAAGGAACCTACGTATGTGCGAAGTAAATAAGCAACGCTGCAGATATGAAAGGTATGTGGCACTGCTGCTTGCTTTAATCCATCTGTGGAAGATGCCGCGAACGCCGAATAAAAGTTCTAAGAATAAGTTTCCCAGTGAAACCGAGGCGAATTGAACGGTAACTTAAAGGCCAACTCCGGCGATTTTTTGACCTTCTCAGGGTAATGGTGCTTTTATGTTCCTGAGACACTCTTGTCACGCGCCCGATAGCTGAAATGCTCAGCAAATTCGAAAATAATTTTTAATAAACAAAAAGGCGCAATACCGAAACCGAAATCCAACCGAGTGTACTGTCTACGTATGACGTAGTAGTTTGTTACGAACCGGAAGTCGTGCAAGGCATGCCTCGTGCCGCCGGCGCGGAATATCACACGCTCCTCCACAGAGAACAGAAAATCGCTCGCCAAACCAGCGAAGCGCCGGCCAAACACCGTCGTCTTGTGGCCAGCACAATATACGCTGTAGCGGCCCAAGTTAGCGAACCCATCGGTGCGTCACTTCCGTCGACCGGCAAACCAACACGTCACACACGCAATGTTGCCAATAATTGTGGGAAGCCGGGTGGGCGTTTGCAGACAATCTTTAAAATTCATTTGTAAACAATCAGCGCATCTCTCAAGCTTGAAATTTGGCATAAATGACGGAAACGTGCAAATGAACGTACCCAGCGAATTTCATTGAGATCCATAGACCTCGAAAAATCGCCGGAGTTGGCCTTTAAACATCACTATCTAGTCATGAGTCGATATTAGTTTATCTGGCGTTGACTTGAAGCGCATTCGTGAAGGACTTGCCGGCGATCGCCTTAGCGCGAGTCCTTAGCAATCAGGGGCCTACGAAAACTAATTTGCGATCAAATTTCGCGCTAGTGCCAACAAAATGACGTCACTTGTTCACCATCTATTGCGTCACATCCGCTTTATTTTTTGTTCCGCCGGAGGCGTTCCCTCCTCACACAGATGGCGCTAAGCCCCATGAGCAGCTGATCAGACGCCATTTTCTGAACGTATGGGCTTCTATGGAAGCTTCGCTACCAGTTACATTTACCTTGGCCGGACCAACGCAGCGCATTCCAAAAGACGGAGGAGAGGGAGAGAGCAGGCAGCGGAGGTGGCGGAGGCGCCGCGCCGGCGGCGACAGTTTGGCGTCGGGGCTCGCGGGCCCGCCACAGCGACGCCGAACAGCAAACGCGCGATATGTATGGCCGCGCCTTCATCCCGGGAGCCAATCGAAAGGCGATTCGCGAGAGTGTTCTGAGTCAGCTCGGCACACTCACTCATGAGTGCACTCAACTCACACTCATTTGAACGTGGTGAGTTGAGTATGAGTGAGTACTCATGAGTGTGAGTGGACGTGAGTGAGTACTCATGAGTGCGAGTGGAGGTGAGTGTGAACGTGAGTGAGTACTCATGAGTGCGAGTGGAGGTGAGTGTGAACGTGAGTGAGTACTCATGAGTGTGAGTGGACGTGAGTGTGAACGTCAGGGAGTGCGAAGGCTGAAAAAATTGTGGTGAGTGAGTTTGAGTGAGTACTCCCTTAAAGTGCCGACCTATGGTTCTGACTCCCTTAAAAATGCTAACTCTCTTTCTCTGCCTCTACCTTCCAAAAGGGGTCAAGTGACGACCCGAAGGGAATCACGGTCTTTTGATCAGCTTCTGACTCCCTTTTTAGATGTGAAGCATCTTATGGCGGAGCTTAATCCGGTGTGCGGCGTGACATCCCTTACTGCGCATGCGCAAACCCTTTAAAAAAAACCTCCTTTCCCCCTTTCTCTCCTCTAGGCATCCCTCCACGCGGCAACCACACCCTCACTGCGCATGCGCCTCCCCTCCTCTCTCCCCTCCTACGCTCTCCCCTCTCTCCTCTAGGCATCCCTGCCCGCGGCGTCCACACTCCCACTGCGCATGCGCGTCCCCCCTATCTCTCCTCTCCTACGCTTCCCCCCTCTCTCCTCTAGGCATCCCTGCCTGCGGCGTCCACACTCCCACTGCGCATGCGCGTCCCCTCCTCTCTCTCCTCTCTTACGCTCCCCCCCTCTCTCGCCTCGCGACGCCGACGCAGGCAGCGTCTGCTAGCGAGTTTCTTGGTTGAAAAAACCGACTGCTCGCGCTGCACAACCGTTCACTGGCCACTCCGTATATATGGCAATGGATTTCGACCTGCAAGGTGGTGCCGGTGGGAGATTTCTCCTGTGCGTTGTTGAACAATAAAAATTCGCAGCGTGCGCGTTAACTAAAAGCGGACTGCGGGTCTCTGTGTCCAGTCGGAGTCATCTGTCTCTCATTGCCCATTAGCAGCGATTGACATGTTCCAGTAGGAAACACCGCTCCATCACTGCGTGCTTTGCGCCTCCCCAATTTTCTCTCCTGCGCAACGCTGCGATGAGCGCCAGCGTCAACGCCCCGCCAGTGTAAGCGTTAGCGCCCGCTGCTTCACATCTACACATACCCAACAAACCACCAACCTCCCGAAAATGTCCCAAAAAGGTTTTGGTGGGACATATACTACTTCCCAGAAAAAACCCTACAGCGCCAAAAAACGTCCCGAGTACGCTCTGGCAACCAGCAATTTCCAACTTTGGTGTTATCCCAGAGACCTTGAAATAAGGGTTTCTCATTAATATCTCGGCTTCTATTCGTAATGACGAAGCGGTTTTTTGTGTGTGTCATCTAAACATCTAAATGCACATGCCAGCCAAATTTCATGCACCTAAATCCAGTGGTGTAGCCATGGGCATAGGCGGAAATGGCACACCGGTGAGTATACAATGCACCATGGCACTCCTGCATTTGGCTACACCACTGGATTTAAGTATACAAAATTTGGTTTGCAGGTGCACTTACACATGTAAATGCTGCGCACAAAAAATGCGCTTCGTTGTAGTAATGCGTGTTTGTGACATTTGTGCTAAGTAAACGAGGTTTACTTTTAAAACTGATTACATTCATTGCAAAAACATACATTTTAATAAATGCCCAGGGCCTTGAGGATTGGCATAAATAACTATGTAAATACAGAAATGATTCGTTTTCAGCTGATCTTGTGCAATCTAGCCCAAATAGAAGAATCTTCATTGCAAGGTTTTCTCATCTTGCTCTGTTTTTAAGTATTTAAGCAGAACCACAGAACATAATCTTGAGACACCTACAGCATTGTTAACACTGTGTGTACCCTTCCGCGTGCGCCCTGTCCTCGAAACTCATGTGCCGCCTGCCACATATACAAAACGAATATACAAGAGAATGAGTACAGCTTACGTAAAGTAATTAAAGCCTAAGCACACTTTTTTTAAACAGTGTTCTAAAACTTGACATCAAATGTCACTTCCTTTTAATTGTGTACCACAGCCTAACCTCAATAGAGAGACACACAAAAAAAAACCACGATAGTCGTAGCAAATGCAGCGAGTGAAGTGTTTTTCTTGCCTCTTTCTTCTTCGTTCTTTTGAGTGCACTGCTTGACTAGCACGGTATGATGGTAGTTCTTACTAATTATTAA
Source organism: Rhipicephalus appendiculatus (assembly GCA_030522465.1). Taxonomy (NCBI): domain Eukaryota; kingdom Metazoa; phylum Arthropoda; class Arachnida; order Ixodida; family Ixodidae; genus Rhipicephalus; species Rhipicephalus appendiculatus. Next base: position 18,255 of record JALIZH010016088.1, read on the forward strand.
GATGCACAACAATGTGAGACTAGAACATAAGTTACGAATGTTGACTCTTAAGCAGTTTGCATTATTTTTGTGTCATATTTCACAAAATCAATATGGGTCATTGCTGTTGTTGCAAAGTGGGTTTGTTGGTACATCATACGCAATGTCATCACATAGCGCATATTTCGCAGAAGCATACATGGGGAGTCACGTTCTGAAAATGGGTTAATTTCCGACCACGGTGGTAATCTGGGCACGCTGGTAGTCCGTTTCTTTGAACGATAAAAGCACCCTTGAGACGATCACACAACGAAGGAACGCACGCGCGCACATATACAGCGCTTCTTTCCAAAGTTTATTTTGTGATCCCATCATTACTTATATAGCAAAAGATGAGCACGTCTGTTGCGCAGAAGTAACAGAACATTACTACGCAACATGACGGACACCGAGAAAATCAAATTCCTTTTGTGTCAGCGCGAAGGACGGCATGCTAATGCGCTTGTCACCCATCTTTTGCAGCTCCCCCCGCTTCTATAATCCCACGTGTAAGCAGATTCCTATTTCTTCCCACAATTCTGCACGTGTTGAACAAAGGAAGGCAACCGCACTTCTTACAGTGCATTGCTAGGAAACCATCTGCCACGTTTCCAGCATTGTAATGGTCTTCACGCAGCCGTTCATTCAGGCTGCGACCGATTTGTCCACCGTGGCTGCGACTAGCTGCGACCACAAGATAGCGGCAGACAACACACTCGCTGACTGAGTGATCGGCTGCGTGAACACCATTACAATATTAGAAACGTGGCAGGTGGATTCCTAGCAATGCATTGTAAGAAGTTCTGTGTTCAACACGTGCATAATTGTGGGGGAGAATTAGGAATCAACTTACAAGCGAGATTATATGAGCAATGGAGATTGAAAAGCCGTCTATCGCGCTGACAGAAAATGAATGTGATTTTCGTGGTGTTCCTGATGTTGCCTATTGATATTTTGTTATTCTGCGCAGCAGATGTGCTAAATAAGTGGTGTAAGGATCACCATAAGCGGGGGCAGGGTTCCCCTTCAGGGGGGGGGGGGGGGAGGTTCGTTGCAGCGCCCGTCTCCCTATTAAGGCAATGTATGGGGCAGACTTTACCCCCCCCCCCTCTTAGGTGACTCAAGGGGGGAAGCCTCTCCTGCCCACCGCCCGTGCGCACGCCTATGGGGACCACAAAACAAACTGTTGAAAGTAGCGCCATGTGTCTGCGTGTGTGTTCCTTCGTTGTGTGATCGTATCCAGTGCACTTTTACCGCTCATAAAAATTGTTTTTCGAGTTAAGCAGCCCAAATACCTTTCTCTAAGCGCATGAACAAGTATAATAAATTTATTACATGAATAGTTAAAGATTCGGTGCAAATGCCCTGGGCCAAACTCAAAACACTTTGGGACAGTTTTGTCGGCTGAATTGCCTTAATTTAATGGGCCCATAATCCACTACGAGTTCAAAGCAGATAGTGTCTTTTTTTTTCTCGCCTTCATTACCCTTCGTACAGGCGCTATCTCTTCCTCGCGAGTTATTTCCATATATAACACGTGGACAATATCAGCACTAAGCCTTAAGCCTATCAGTTATTTTGTGCTGTTCGACTACATGCTGCTTTCCCCTTTTGAGCAGCCAAGAACACACAAAACGAAGTGAAATCAGTTGATCGCACACGATAGCGACGCAAGGCAAGGCATAACGGGCGTGCGACTACATGGCAAAGCGAAGTAGGAGAATTCACTACCCTCATATATGGAACAATCCAGAGGTTATTTCTTCATGGCGTCATGCACGTGAACAGCCCGAGGACATCATGAATTGTGCATAAAAGACGGAAAAAGACGGAATAATTCCTGTATCTTTAGTCAGAGCATGAAGTCGGCATTATCGCTTATACTCGCACATACGTGTAAGCAGAAACCAAGATATGATGGCTATCGTTATATTTCTTCTAGTTTACATTTCGTGCATATAATAATATTTTAAAAAGCTTTCTCGCATGCAGAAAATAAACGAGATGCGAGAAGAATCTTATTAGCACGTGTGGAAAACATGCACTGTTTCGGAGCAAAGCTCAATTTAAGGCAAGGCAAAATTTTTCTATTGCTATGGTCTAAAACAAGCGAATTATGTCACGAATCATCTCAAACGGGTTCTTAGGTTTTCGTCGCGCCCGCGTTTTCTTCCGACTCATCCTAGTGGAAAGGAAACAAAGACAGCAGCCGTGAACTCAGAACTTTGCGCTCGCATGCATTATTGAACTTACACGACTTTCACGCACAACACAAATATCCGACTGCAACTTCGTCGCATCGAGATGGTCGTACATACCTTCTGTAGCGATGCCAATCCACAAAAATCCTGTAATTTTGACGATGACATGTGTAATACCACACGAATCTACAGAGCACGCAATGGAGCACAGAAACCCAATGAAAAACCACGGCTGCACAAAGACGGCAGACAAGAAGGCCGAGCGCGTCACAAAGCGCGCATGCGCGAAGCCAACAGCAATTGCGCATGCGTGGTTTTTTCTTTTCAGTTTTTTTTTTTTCACACAAGTGTTTTGCTCTCTCAAGGGCATTTCGGGGATCAGTGCGGGCTTTTTTGTTTTGATGGCGTTTTTATGAAAATCGTTCGTCCCGCAATGACTTTCTGGGGCTCTTTTTGGTGCCCAGTAACTTTTTAGTTGTTTGTTTATATCCAGAAAACACGTTTTGCCAATTTTTAAGAAACATAAATTTGGGAGCTCCACATTCGGGTCATTTCGGGAGACCCAAGGGAGATGGTGTGGTCTGTTGGGTATGGTTCCCTTTGGTGGGAGATGGTGTAATTTTTTTCTTAGAGTGTACGCGCGCACCTCAGCCAATCAGATCAGCAGCAACGGTGACGTCGTGCGCCCACTGCATGTCGTACTATGAATGGGCGGTTGAAAACGCATTTGGCTGAGCCGCAGTGATCTGCAGCGATTCGCAGCTTTAAAGCATTGTAATAATTACACAGTGTACGCAGGGAGCTTAAATCAGTCTGTAAATGACCCTTAGGACTTGGTCTACCGGCCCAATGTGTTTGTACAAAATCGTCAAAACCGTTTCAGGGTCCCTTTAAAGGCCAACTCCGGCGATTTTTTGACCGTGTCAGGGTAATGGTGCTTTTATGTTCCTGAGACACTCTTGTCACGCGCCTGATAGCTGCAATGCTAAGGAAATGAGAGAATAATTTTTAATAAGCAAACAGGCGCAATACCGAAACCGAAACCCAACCGAGTGTACTGTCCACGTATGACGTAGTAGTTTGTTACGAACCGGAAGTCGTGCAAGGCATGCTGGTCCCGCCGGCGCGGAATATCACACGCTCCTTCACAGAGAACAGAAAATCGCGCTCCGAACCAGTTAAGCGCCGGCCAAACACCGTCGCCTTGTGGCCAGCACAATATACGCTGTAGCGGCCTAAGTTAGCGAACCCATCGGCTGCGTCACTTCCGTCGACTGGCAAACCAACACGTCACACACGCAATGTTGCCAATAATTGTGGGAAGCCGGGTGGGCGTTTGCAGAGAATCTTTAAAATTCATTTGCAAACAATCAGCGCATCTCTCAAGCTTGAAATTTGGCATAAATGACGGAAATGTGCAAAAGAACGTACCCAGCGAATTTCATTGAGATCCATTGACCTCGAAAAATCGCCGGAGTTGGCCTTTAAAGGACCAGTAAACAGGCTCGGACTTTTTTTTACACCCCCTGAACAAACTCGCCAATTCATGCAGTAGACCGCGGCGATCCCATTTTCCGAATATTACAGCGCTGCGCGCCGCACGGACCCTCCATTTCGAAAAACAATTTCCGCACCTATTTCCTTCACCTGACCAATCCCCCCTCGCACGCGCAGTGACGCAAACTTGCCCATGGGCAACTTGAAGTACCACTGAGCTCGTCGATTGGTCATTTGCCCTACGAAATGGCACCTTGGCCCTGCGGTGATTCACTTTTTGCCTCGCAGTCCGCATTTTTGCTTTCCTGTGCTGCCCTCTGCCGTTTTGTACAGCCCGAGACTACCGGGAGAAGCGGTATTGCCAGAACGAAAGCCTCCGAGATAAAGAGGCATTTCGCTACTTTACCGCTAGGCAAAGGGTGCTCCTCGAACCGCGCTTCCTACCCGCGCCGCTATGACACGTGCTCGTGTGGGGGAAGCCCTGCTCAGTCGTTGGCTGCGCGCCGATGACGTATCGATGACGTCGTGTCACGTTGCCGAAGTGGGCGGAGTCACGATGACGGGCTACGCCTTCCCCTCCCACGGCCGGTCTGGAGGCGCGCGCTCGCTCCTTCCTTTACGGCCTGCGCACGGGGGGCTGTTGCTACCTATCGCCACAGCTTGGCGGGGGGCGCTCCGAGCCAACCCGCCGCCGCCGGCAGCTGCGGCAACGTTTATAGATCTATAAACGTTGAGCTGCGGAGACTAGCGCACGCAGGGAATTCGCGGCTTTGAACTTGCCGTGGTCCCTTTTGAAGTCACTCCATGGTACCAATGCGACGGGAACATGGTGGCAAGCATATAGAATAACACCGGTGATTTCCACTTTTCGGAAGGGGAGGCGCAAGCCGCTGATATGCCCGTTTATGTTGCTCGGGAAAGCATCGTCATGGTTATAACAAAACTTTTTTTTTTCGATTTCTGTAGCGTCGAGAAATGAGTAGGAGGCTGAATATTGTATTTGAAGCGCATGTGCGATTGAGTGTTGCACTCAGAAGGCTCGGCCGCGTGATCACCGATCAGCAGAAAAAATTACGTATTAACTTATTTTTTGGTAGAAAAATGGTTTAGAAAACATTTATTTCAAGTACACACACCGGCCGTCGCGGCACTTGAAAATAATAAAATTTGTACTTTTTTGGTTGAAGGCATCACAATAAATAAATACTGCAAAAAGTTGCAAAGTCAGTGAGGACGGCCACTGTTTTTGCACTTATCTCTAAGTGAGAATCACAGTAGCAGGACTAATAATAATAATAATAATAATAATAATAATAATAATAATAATAATAAACTGTTCAAAATAGAAAAACAAGCTAAACATAGCATGAAATAGCAGGTACTGATACAGTCTAAGACAGGCACTGAAGTATAGAAATAAGGAGGAAAAGAAAATGGGTTCGCAGGTAAACACATGAGAAGAATCTTAAAGTGAAATAATGCACGCCGGAGACAAGGAGGAAAAGTAAAGCACTGATGCACCCGCTTCTGTTGCTCAGGGAAACATCGACGAGTTTATAACAAAGCCGGTTTTTTTTTTTTTCGTTTTTTGTAACTCCGAAAAATGGGATGAATATTTTGAACTGTAGCTTCTACGAACGCTGCACTAGAGAAAATATTGAGAAAATTCACCCACTACTCGGCCCATCCCCTGCATTAACTATGAGCCACACAGAGGAAAACAACATGAGCAACCACACGAGTGAGTGGCTCGCCATAAGGATCAGATTGCACGTATCATTGTAGAAACTGAGCAAAAGGACGCACTCGGTTATATATGCATCAGCATGCCGTCCATACCAGTGTCAACCAAAGAGTTAGGATTTACTGCTTAAAACGATGGCAATATGTTCCTCGCGCTTGTTTCTTTGTGACTCCAGCTAACCTGCATTCACTGATGTGTTTGCGGCATAATGAGGTGACAGAATAATAATTGTTGTGGTTTAACGTGCCAAACCTACAATATGATTATGACGGACACCGCAGTGGGGGGCTCCAGAAATTTCAACCACATGGGGTTCTTTAACGTGCACCTAAATCTGGGCCTCAATCATTTTTGATTTCATTGAATATAATTAAGGTGGTCGAGCCTTAAAAAAATTCTGGTAGGCTTGCGTGTGCGTCTTCATTTGCCGAGTGCATGAATGCCGAGAAAGCCAGACTGTCCCCACATGCACCTCTACTACTCTCACCGCTTCCTATAAGCGAAAAAAATTAATTAGCACGAGAAAGTGGCCGGGAACAACTGCTTTATAATACGAAGCGTATGCGGCGAAACGCGCTTTGAAGGGTTGGCTCGCGACGCCCTCACGCGGAGCGCGCCGTCGTCACTGTATAGAAAGAACTCCATTGTACTCGCGGTGGCTGCTCACATAGAGTTAATATAACAGACAGAGGAAAAGCTGGGCCGCTAAAGCTATAACCACGCGAGCAGCGACATCTTGGAACGTTGTCACTGTTGTCATTACAGTAATTTACAGAAGCGCTAAATATGGCTTTTGAAAACACTCACATTGTCGCAATAAAAATAGTAAACAAGCGTGTTTACGTATTATAAACGAACCGAAATTGTTCGATGTTCATATCAACTACTTTTAGGAAATATACAACAGCCATTTATGCAATTTACAGCACGCGGAAAGGAGCGTTTGCAGGTTTGTTTACTAGATGGCGCCACCATCCTTGTATCGTGTCAACATTTCTGAGCGTTGCCGCGCAGCGTGCGGCCGATTGCGCCGGCTTGCTTGCGCGTCGGGTGAGAGGTATACAGTGTCTCCTCGTGCGTGTTTTTTGTTGCCACGAGCTAAAAACTCGACCTAATGTGACAGTCTGTTACTGCGATGCAATATACAGAGCTACGAATCAATTTGCATAATATAAGTATTATCCTTATATTCACTCATTAACAAAAGGGGAGAACAGCACACTTATGTCGATCATGGTAAGTGTTTTGTTTGAGTTTACCCAGCCAATGTTCTTAGCAATTAAACAGAATTCTCTTAAATTGCTAAGAGTTTTGCATCTTTCAGAAAGGAAGGATTGCGCAAAAAACACAGCACATCAAACAAAGAGACGACGACACCTGCGCAAACTTGCAAATGTTTTATTCACACCTTAGGCGAGTGATGACGCCATAGAGTTAATATAACAGACTCTGGAGGAAAAGCTGGGCCGCTAAAGCTATAACTAGGGTGGCTAGAATGGGGAGGTGTGATGACCGTGACGGCGAGCTCATTGCCTAGCGAGGCCCCACTGCGCGTTCTCGCCGCTGGGGGAAATTTGGCGGGTCGGTCAGGGGCGCGGTTGGCATGTGCCGACTGTGAGCATGTGTTGCTCGTGTCTCGTAGGTAACGGAGCAGCGCAAGTTAGCTGTCGCTGTCAATGAAGTACGGCCTGTTTTCTTATCGCTTCCCGATACCTTGAAGGAGAGAGCGTCAGCGAATGTTGTCGATTTTTGAAGTGCTCTGAAGAATTGAAAAAAAGAAAAACGCAGAGATGGTGCTTTGTGCCAGGTTGCGACGGCGGATACAAGGCTTGCGGTGAAAGACTCTCTTTCGTGCACCTGCCGGCAAGGAAGAATTTGAAAAGTGGGCACGTCTTATACGTTATACCAAGGGCCGACAAGCCACTGCAAAAGAATTCTGCACTTTGCGAAAGGCATTTTGGCCCATAGGTATAAAATTCGTACATGTTGTAATGATGACAAAGCGGTGCTCGAGCACGGGGGCATACCCGGCTAGTGGAAAAGAAGAGAAAGACGAGGAGTCAGATAAAGAACAGCCGGCCCGTAGCAAGGGCGTTGTCTCTTGTCTGTCTCGTTGACGACAATGGCGCAGTCGTCGAAAACCAAGCCTTAAGGTAGACACCGCCTGTGCCTATGCGTCTTCGCCGTTCCGGGGACCAGCCATTCAAGGAAAGCTGTCCACGCTTCCTCGGCCATGGAACCCTTCTACGAACCACGTCACCAGGCACAGTTCGGGGACGGTGTGTATGCCTCCTCGTCACTTCTTAACCTCCCGGTGCTGCGAACGCCGTACGGGGACGGCGTCCAGGCCTCCTCGGCGGCTGGACTTCCCAATGGCAAGGGTCCCGTGAAGATGACCCTCACATCTTCTGAGCCTCCAACGGACGCCGTCCACGCGTCCTTGTTCATGGATTCCGCAGCAGTGCGCACCGGGGATGCGGTATCCTCAGCGAATGCCGCCCCTACTTCCACGGGCGCGTCACCCGATGGTCTCGTAGAGTTGATGCATGCCCTCACACAACTGTCGAAGCAGCTCGACGTCTTCACGCCGTTCGACTCCGTGTTCACGCCTGCCGCGTCATCATCGGCTGTTTGGGCAGTGCCGGAGTTCCGAGACTTCCAAGACGACGCTGCCTTGTGGATTGAGGTCATCAATTCTTTCGGTTCTCGCCATGCCTGGCATGACAACCAAAAATGGCTGGTGGCCATAGACCGGCTTCGTGGTGCTGCCGAGGCATGGCATAAATACGAAGGCGTCAAGCAATCGTCCTGGCTTCAATGGAGTGCACGGCTCATCGCTGTTTTCGGCCGGATTTGCCACGCAAACTGCGAGTTCAGCCAGACGCCTGCCGAGGACGGAGCTCAAGAGGGGCACCACCTCGAGGCTGCAGCTCAACACTGCAGCTCACCATCCTGCCCTCGCACAAACACCGGACTCGGCTTGTTCAAGCAGCCAGTCCCGAGGGATGACCTGCCGCTGAGTTTCGGTGGCCGAATCAACGACGTGGCACCGCCACCTACACTACAGCGAGCCACCCAATACCGAACGCGACCGCTTCCAACGGTACAGGTCCACGTTGACGGAATCGGCGAGCTTACGGCTGTTGTACAAACCGGAGCTCCACGTACTGCGCTGCATCGACGCCATGCCACAGCCGCCCTCCAGCCTTGGTCCGAGGCACCCCTGAGCGGCCTCGGCAGAAGCGTGTTGCCAGTCGGTGCGCTGGATTTGCAGTTACAGACCGAAGCCGGCAGTTACTACCTTACCGCCGTTCCCGTCATCGAGGACTTGCACGCTGACATGGTTTTGGGAGCCGACTACCTCCTGTCTGGTGAGGTTCAACTCATCATAGATGGCGGCCGTGTAAAGCTTCACTGCTTGACACCGAGCATTTCCTCGGCCCCGAGTGTCGTGTCGTTGCTAGCGGCGCCGAAGACGCAGCAGAAGACGAACGGCACGGACAGCGGGCACGCGGAACCGACGCGGCCGGCGGGGACGCCGGCTAGCCACGGCACAACGGGGTTGGCGCGAAGCGCCGAAGAAAGAAAACGTCTACTCGAGACGGATGCTCGTCACACACTCATTTATTTACAGAGCGCCAGCATGCGCCTAGCGGCGCGGTACAGCACACGCATGCAGAGTGGCGCCCCCTGGCATGCGCAAATGCAAAGCAAACCGAAACCGAAATAAACACTACACAACATCATCCCCCCTCTCGGAAAGAAGTTCCTTATACAACCATTATGCAAGGATACAGTAAGTGAGACAGTTCCTTTGGCTTCACATTTGAAGCAGTATACATCACAGAACCTCCGTCCAAGGAGGTACTAAGGCACTACACCAGTACAGTATAATACTTGTAAGAATGAACATATGCGAGCAATCCAGAATGCTGCTAAGGAATTATATAACCACAAGAGGTACTACTAACCAGTACAATATAATACTTGTAAGAATGAACATATGCGAGCACTCCAGAATGCTGCTAAGGAATTATACAACCACAAGAGATACTACTAGTAGCATGAACATTTCAAGCACTCAGAATGCTACCAATGAATTATACAAGGTACAAGAAATATACTGAGTGGGGATGAACATTTGGAACACTCCAGAAAAATCCTGAATTATACAGAGTATAAGAAATTGTTGTAAGAATGAACAATTGGCACATTACGTTACAAAATCTTCGTAGCGCTTTGGTTTGTTGCGCTTCCGTTTGGAGCGACGCCTTTGAGAAGAAGACGAAGGTGAATGTGCTACATTATCACTTGGACTCTGAGGCAAAGCCTCAAGAGTCGGAAGAAGAGGTGAGGGCTCATACGGAGCAGTGACACTCGTGGCCTCAACACCTGAGCTCGCAGCCTCAGCTGCAGCGACACTTGTCGGACCCATGTCCGATTCTGCGGACTCAGCCGCTTGAGAAAGTTCATGTGGTGTAGATTGACCAGCCACACCAGCT
>JALIZH010016090.1:0-49105 GCA_030522465.1 Rhipicephalus appendiculatus
AGTCGTCGCCTACGCCAGCCGCGCACTCTCACGAACCCCGAACGAAACTACTCGATTACAGAACAAGAATGCCTGGCTGTAATTTGGGCCGTACAGAAATTCCGCCCATATCTTTACGGACGCCATTTTACCGTAATAACGGACCACCACGCGTTGTGCTGGCTGTCGTCGCTGAAGAATTTGTCCGGACGCCTTGGCCGCTGGGTGCTCCGACTCCAAGAATACACATTTGACGTTGTGTACAAATCAGGAAAGAAACACCAAGATGCCGACGCCCTCTCCCGTTGCCCTCTCCCACTACGATCTACTACGAGCAAGCCTCTTCATTGCTCGTCCCATGACGACGAGGCTACGTGTCCACTCACGTTATCGGAAATGGAGGTTGCTGGCCCAGCGTCATCCAATCGCTACACTCAGCTGGCCTCCTGTCAAAAAGCAAGACCCATACTGCTGTCGCATGGTTCAACGCCTCTGCGGAAAATCTACACCACCTAATTCCAGATTGCGCCGACAACTCAGGCAATTCAAAATGGAAAACAACGTGCTGCATCGATACATTTACAGTGATGATGGATACCGGTGGGTTCCCGTTCTTCCACGTTCGCTTCGTGAGCAGGTCCTTGAGGCCTTTCACGACGACCCATCTGCCGGCCACTTGGGATTTCAAAAAACGTACAGCCGCATTAGGAGTCGCTTCTTCTGGCCTGGTCTCTCCACCCTCTGTTGCAAAGTACGTCTCTTCTTGCGCACTATGCCAACGGCGCAAGCGACCGACTTCACCTCCTGCTGGCTTATTACAGCCAATACCATGTCCCGAGGAACCTTTTGCCGTTGTTGGAATCGACCTTGTCGGACCTCTTCCCGTAACATCTGCAGGATATCGATGGATCGCGACAGCGGTTGACCACCTCACGCGTTACGCAGAGACCGCTCCTCTACGCTCCAGTTCAGCCTCTGACGTGGCAACCTTCTTTCTCGAAGCCATTGTCTTGCGTCACGGTGCGCCCCGCGTCCTCTTAAGCGACCGCGGCAAGGCTTTCCTATCCACAGTAATTGAAGAAATGCTTAAAAAATTGCGGCACAGTTCACAAGACCACATCGGCATACCATCCTCAGACCAACGGCATCACAGAGCGATTCCATCGCACACTAGTGAAATGATATCCATGTATATTGGGCCAGCTCACGACAACTGGGACAAAATTTTACCATTTGTGACATTCGCTCATAACACCGCCGTCCAGCGCACTACTGGTTACTCACCCTTCTACCTTGTTTACGGCCGTTCGGCGACATTCACGATCGACGCTTCCTTCTTGCGCACTCCGACCGACACTTCTACGACTACACCCCGAAGAGTCAGCCTCGAGACTTGAAAAATGTCGGCAACTTGCTCGGCTTAGTACCCAAGCCAGTCAACACGATCGCAAGCAGCGGTACGACATTTCTCATCGTGACGTCTCCTTCCATCCTGGCGACGAAGTGCTCCTTTGGACGCCTACTCGTGTTTCCCGGATTGTGTGAAAAGTTCCAGTCGCGATTCCTTGGACCCTACGTAATTAATGAACAAACATCTCCTGTTAATTATCGTATCACTCCCGTTGACGTTTCTCCCGACCGTCGCTACCGTGGTTCGAGGTAGTCCACGTGTCGCGTCTAAAGCCCTTCGTTCGACGTCTCAGCCCAGTCTAAGTCGCGGCCAGGCTGGCCGCTTCGTCGCGCGGGGAAATTAGTGTGAGCACTATTCATACCCGTCATCTTCTCACCTGTAAATACACATCATCGCCACTTGAGTCTGAGCAGGGGTGCTCTGGCTCGAGTGAGAATAAAGAAGAGTGTTGAGGCCTGAACGTTGTCTCACAATATATATATATATATATATATATATATATATATATATATATATATATATATATATATATAGGGTGTTTTTAGGCAATACAGATTTTTCCTTCAACAAGTGTAATAGTTGGGCACTTGTCCTCTTCGCGGCCCATTTTTTAGGCTGGGAGGCGGCAAGATTGTGCGCCTAAGTAGATCACTCAGAAATGACTAATTAGCAGAAATAATTTTATTAACTTTTTTAGTTATCAACTTTAGGGTAGTTGTTTATAAAGCGAAGTTGTTTTACGTCACAGTTTGTGGAGAGCCCGATTTTTAAAAATCGAAAATATCGCGAGTAGTTTGAGAGATCCATCGTCGAATTCCGGCTTGACGCAGCATGTGGACCGGCCTTCCGGCGCACCCGATGCGTCAGTTTCGGTATCTCCGGCACCGCGGTACGGAAATTCGACGATGGATCTCTTAAACTACACGCGATATTTTTTTTTATTTTTAAAAAAGTAGGCTCGCCATAACATGGGACGTAGAACAACTTCGCCTTATAAACAACCACCCTAATATTGATAATAAAAAAGTAAATAAATTATTTTTGTTAATTATCCATTTCTGAGTGATCTACTTAGTGGCAATATCTTTCCGTCTCGGCCTAGAAATTGGCTGCGAAGGCGACAAGTGCCTAACTATTATAGTTTTTTAAGGGAAAATCTGTATTGCATAAAAAAACGCCCTGTATATATATATATATATATATATATATATATATATATATATATATATGTATATGTGTGTGTGTGTGTGTGTGTGTGTGTGTGTGTGTGTGTGTGTGTGTGTGTGTGTGTGTGTGTGTGTGTGTTGAATAAAATTTTCAGTTGATAGTCAATAGTAAGCGCTCCTGTCGTCGCTTCCTTCCTTATTATTTTGCGCTCCTGTGTGCGCGCTGTGTTAAGATGAAAATTTACGAACTCGCCCAGATAGCCACCTTACTCATGTATGGTAGTTCCCCACTATCTCTCAAGAGTAAGGTATATAATCACTGGATCTTACCGCTACTTACCTAAGCATCAGAGATCCGCAGGCTTACAAAGAGGTTCCAGCTTAGACTGAGGACGGCCCAGCAAGCAATGGACAGGAAAGTGATAAGAAGGGATAAGAAGACACACGAGTGGGTGCGGGAAAAACGGTGTTAAAGACATCTTATACTCGGCGACAACTTTTCTTGACAGCACTGTGTAAGCTACCGCACCGAAGCGCATACCTCCTACCACGCCAAGAAATAGCACTGAAGTTTACTGCTAATTTTCTCACTTTATCTTGCCGAAATAAATGCTAGTTTATTTATTATGAGACTCGAACGGTTGCCGGAAGTCGTAGGTAAAATACAGTTACTGTTCATTCAGCAAGAATATCTCCCTTTTCTTTTCAATTTTTATCCAGCAGCACATTTACAGCACGCCCGTTTTCCGTGGTAAACATGGCGGTTATGACGTAGTGGGTCAGTGAGCACCCGCAAACGCCCTGTTTAGTTAAAAGTATGCTAGTAATATGACATTAAAATGTAGATTGAACCATCGAAATGTTTTTTCCATTGACATTTGCGAGTATATAATTTTGTAAACGCGTTAACGATGCAAGCGAGCAAAACCAAAATTAGCCGCAAGCTGGCGTACTACTTGCGGAGCACTATCAATGTGCGGAAGCCCCGCCTCCGTAGTCTTCGCTCCAATGTCAAGATAAGTTGTCGCCGAGTATAGTCGCAATCAAGTGCAAATCGGCATGTAACGTCTATGCAAAATAACAGCTGCTCATTAAAGCTAACAGACTGAATTTCAAGAAGAGGCAATCGTGTGAGGAGGAGGAGGAGGAGGAGGAGGAATAAACGTTTATTGCACGAAACGGTATCGCGGTGCAAGACCCGCGTCTACCCTAGGTGGGAGGTCTCCCTCATTCCAGGAACCCTCTGGCTTTCGCTGCCTCCTTGGCCCTGGCGACGAGACGTCGTTGTTCGTCCAGGTCCTTCGAGGCGAGCTTGGCCTCCCACGTTTCGATGAGGGGTTCGTTTGCTTGACCGGCGTCACAGGCATTCGGCGAAGGCAATGAGTTGGTGTTTATATTGCATGGACACGCGAGGATCATGTGGGGCAAGGTGTCAGGTACACCGCAGACTGGGCAGAGATATTCGTCCAATGTTGGGTACAGCCTGTGCATGAGTATACCGTGTATGTAGGTGTTGCTCTGAAGTCTTCGCAGTATGGTGCTGTCCTCTTTGTTGAGCTTTGAATGTGGTGGTGGCTACTATCTGCGTTCCAGCCTGTGGTGTTGTAGTATTGCAGAGTAAGTGATTGGTACGGGCTCAGCCTCCGTGGACGTAGTCCTGGCGTCTGGATAGTGGGAAGGTATAGCCCGGTAGGCGTGATCGCGGGCCACGGCGTGTGCCGCCTCATTCCCCCTCCAGCCCCTCGTGCCCAGGAACGCATGTGACACAGGTGTACGGCCTCGGAGTGCTTCGGCGCTTCAGTATCTTGAGTGCTTGGGCAGACACACGACCTTTAGAGTAGCTTCCCATGGCTGCTTGCGAATCAGTAAATATGGCACCTGCATCCAAGCACGTAGTGGTAGCAAGTGCGATTGCCGGCTCTTCTGCAGTTCCTGGGCGTTGGGCGCGAACTGTGGCAGATGCGAGCTCTATGCCCCGAGAATCTACGACGCTCAAAGCGTAGGCGTCTCTATTGGGATACTTGGCTGCGTCTGTATATCTGGCGTCGGCATCTTGGTTGTGATTTCGCCGCAGAACATTCACTCGGGCTTGCCTTCTTTCCTTGTGATGCATGGGGTGCACGTTGCGTGGAATTGGTGCAATGCAGAGAGATTCGAGGATGTTTGGCGGGATTCGTTCTTTTCGGTCCGTTTTTGTGTCGGCTATAAAGGTTTCGCCGTAGTTGAGCCGCTGAAGCACTGATCTTCCAGTGGGCGAGAGCTTTAGCCGTTCTAGTTGACTAGCCTGTTGTGCTTCGGCTAGTTCCTATCAGGTGTTGTGTACACCCATCTTGAGAAGTTTTGCAGTGGAAGCCGTGAATGGGATCCCCAAAGCGATTTTCGTGGCCTTACGAATCATGATGTTGAGCTTCTCTATCTCTGCATTCTTCAGCGCGAGGTAGGGAGTGCCATGGGTTATTCGACTGCTGAGGAGAGCTTGCATCACAGGGAGCGTGTCTTGCTCTTTGAGGCCGCTTCTACGGTTTGCAAATCTCCTGACGAGATGCGTTAACTGCGATAGCGTGCGCTGTAGTCGAGGGAGTGTGGCCGCCCCGGACCCATCTTTGTGGATGTGGAGTCCCAGCACTCGTAATGTTTCCACTTTCGGGATGGGCTTTCCGTTTAGGGTAACGCTGCGATCGGGTTCATTGTAGGCGGCTGGCCGTCCTCTCGTTGTGGACTTCAGGATGAGGTGTTCCGACTTCTCGGGAGCGCATCGGAGGCCGCATTTTCGCAAGTACCTCTCGATCGTATCTATCGCTTCTTGTAAGCGCATTTCTTGCGTTCCGGTATTGGATGCCCTTGTCCATAGCGTAATGTCATGTGCATAAAAAGCATGTCGTAGGTCGGGTATAGCGTCGAGGAGGCTGGGCAGTTTGATCAAGGCAACATTGAAGAGCAACGGGGAAATGACCGAACCCTGCGGAGTAGACAGAAAATTAGGTGAGAGAGATGTTTGCGGGTATAACCTAGTAGGAGCAAGCAGAGGACTGGGTTGATTGGCGGAACATGGAAGAGGCCTCTGCCCTGCAGTGGGCGTCGTCAAGGTATCGATGATGATTATGAAAGAAAGAATGAAAGGAAGGAAGAAAGAAAAAGGAAGAAGGAAATATTTTATTTCTTATGTAACATTACAGAATGTACCCCAGTGCAAAACGCACCAAGCCCTCACAGAGGTTACTGATTCGTTCACAAATTTGGCTGAAGCGAAAAGATTATTTGCACCATAAAAGGATGTGGAACATTGCCATCTGATACGTCATGCAAAAGAACAGGAGTAACATATAGGAATTACAGATTTATGCAAAAGTTGAACACAATGTGCGATTCAAGTTACTGTTTTACATACGCTAAATACAGTCGCAACTATGTACATTAGCCAAAACATGTCAGTAAATTAACCGAAAATAAGTGAGAATTGAGATAACCAAATGTGAAGTCACAACTGAAGACACCACAAGATTTCAGGTAGTTAAATGCATAATTATGCAAAATAGCTTCAGTGATACGTAACCAATATCAGTAGCAATTCCGTAATAGCACAGTGTTTAGAACATTAGTGAAAGTCAAAGGAAGTAAGCTACAATCAATTTTGTTTTTATTTAACAATGACTTCAACGAACTCTCAGAAAGTGAATTGAGTTCAGCCATTCCTGGATGAGAGATTTGCAAGTGTGCTTTCTGCCATAACGTCATTGTGTCCGCGCGGTTTAAATAATTGTTCTTCGGAGTCAATAGTGAATTTGTGATTGGTACTCATGTGCATCGAACGGCTTATTCACTTGAATGATGTATTGTAACGATTTATAATGATAAATCTCAGAGACCACAAGTAGGGAATATTTCGCAGAAAAAGGTTGTGTACTCAAGGGTTGTGGGGTCCCGTGACAGTTTTCGAAACATAACCGTACCTTTATTTCTTATATACATAAGGAATTACTAATAATCATGCGTACATGTAATGACAAATGCATGGCTACAGTACGAAAGCTTAGAGGAAAATAACCCAAAATGTAGCACCATTTTAATGATATGGCTGCAATATCGCACGTTGTAAAAAAGCAACCTCTTATTTTGCTCAGATCAGCCGTAGGTTTAATAACATGAGTATTCCATGAAGAGAGAGAGAGAGAGAAATAGATGAAAAGACAAACGCATGGAGGTTAACCTGGTACAGTAACCGGTTTGCTACCCTGCACAGAGTGGGGAAATAGGGGTTGTAAAGAGGAGACACAGAGAGAAAAAATAAAAACAACCCCCCCCCCACACACTTACAAACACATGCACACACACGCAGGACGTTCAAATTAAAGCCACTCCGAGAGGCCACTTGAACGAAGGGAGCGCAGTAGCGCTTGCACAGCCTTCTTCTGAAACGTCAGGTCCGATCAATGGCACAGGACTCGTTCTTCCGAATGAGTTCGGTCATCCAGTTTATTAAGCGCCTTGAAAAGCGACTGTCTCTGTAAACAAGATCTTCTTTAAATCACACACCTAGAAATTTGAGTGTTTGCACCAGTTTCAATTCAGTCCCTGGAAACTTCCGTGTACTTCGAGAAGTACATGGCTTATTAATTGGTGCAAATTATGTATACTTAGCTTTGTGAGCGTTCAACTGTAGCCCATTTCTTCGCGACCGATTTGATAGTCCATCCCGATATGTATTAACTGGACTTTGCGACACGATCATGAATTTGTTCGCGAACAAAGAATATTAGAATAATCGACATACGTACATTATAAACCTTTTGGGAAATGGAATGACAGCAAGATCATTAGTATCAAAATTTAACAGTAGCGGACCAAACATTTACCCCTGCGGAACAGCAAATTTTTTTAACTGCCGTGATTTTACATTGTTAACTCAAATATATTGGTACATATTTGTTAAGAAACCTTGCAATAATAATAGTGCAATACCACGAATACCACGATTTTGCAGCTTATCTAAAAGAGGGTCATGATTCGGCGAATTGAAAGCTTTATTTTAATATAACAATAGGTCTATTCCGTATAGTCTTTGTTCAAAATTGTATGTAATTTCATTTTACGGTTTCAGTAGCGCTTGCTGACAAAATTTTCCTTACGTAAATTCACACTGCGCATCACACGAAGTATTATATTTATTACATGAAGAAATATATCCCGCCGTCAATTATTGTTTCAAAACACTGAGATCAGCCGAGAATTATTCGTACTGTGATCTGTTCCTCCTTGATAAAGTGGGCATTTTCGAGCTATTTTATGAGCATCAGAAAATATACCAATTCATGCATTGCGTTAACAGCATGGTCGATGGGAATAGAATTTATGTCTGCGATGTGTTTGAATAGAAATCGAAGTATACCGTCAATAACAAAGCGCAGTCACTTTTAGGCCTTCTGATTATGTTTTTTTTTCAACTTCATGCGCTGTTGCACGTGAAAGATCCTGGGACATTAGAAGGCCCTGTCTCTCTAGATTCACAGTGTTTGACAGGCCAACTTGTAATACACATATTTCACTACGTACAAACTGAGCGTTTAGTGCTGCAGAAGCTTCTTGATCACATAGAGTGCCCTGAGCTGACGTTACATGTAGGGCATTACTTGTATTTTTTCTATCAGTCATACACTAACAGCCTCCGAGATTTTCGTCCAGGTGTGTGAAATTCTGGAAAACTATTTTCCATAGAATTATACATTTCAACGTTTAAATCAGTATTCATTCCATTCCGATCATTTCTAAAGTCAGCAGGTTTAGCTATATCCCGGCTTTTAACAAAAAGTGGGGTAATATAAGCTTATTTCTTATTCTACTTAAAAGTGTAGCAGTAAAGCACGGATTTCTGTTTTGGTTTTTGTGACTACTCCTGCAATTAAGAGGAAAAGCCATATCGTAGCAATGTTGGAGCATATCATGTAAATGTTGTATGCCTTTTTTCGGGTACATCGTAGTCAGCACGAATTCCTAGTTCACTTTTTCAGCAAGTGAGCGAAATGTTGTTGTTGCTGACGATGATTGAAGAACACTAGATGCTTAAAATGTGATAAAATCTTCTACGGCCTGTCTGGAATTCTATCGTGGTTCTGAAAAAAAAAACCCGAGACACGCTGCGAAAACACACAAACCCACTGCACACACACACACACACACACACACACACACACACACACACACACACACATATATATATATATATATATATATATATATATATATATATAAGGCTTATATGCTGAAGAATAACTTCGGTTGCCGCAAGGTTATAAGTATAAAATTAGATGCGCCTTCACATAACAACTGTTTATACTGCCGACGTTTCGACGGGAACCCCGTCTGCAATTAGCTTATTTGCCGTTTCAAGCACAGCCGGCATGCACAGATAAGTGGACCCGGATGTCGTACTGTCGTTACACTAACAAGCTTTTTCCTTTACATCTCCTCTCTATTCCTTCTCTAAAATAGCCAATCCATACAGTGAACATTGATGGCGGGGCCACATTGCCGGCTCCTTCAGATCGTGCAACCCCGCCGACATTTAAAAGCATGCACTGGAAACCCTCAGTCCTCACCCCAACAATTCTACTTTCTGCCGCTTTACACCGTGAACTTTAAGCACAGGCATTATTAAAAAAAGCCGCCCGGGGATTGCACCGGAAAGAGCAATACCAGACGAGCGGGGTCGTCAGACTGTCCACTTAGGTGGAGGTGGGAGTACGTTGTCAATAATAGTATGGCTGCTTAAGCCACCACAATGTTCACGTCAGGCAAAACGGCTCTTTCTTTTTTACCCTCTTGTCATGCCGGTCCTTCTTATTTCGTGCTCGTTCCCCCCCCCCCTCTTTTTTTTCTTTCTTTTTTTTTCTTCCCTTTTTCACGTTCGTCTTTACCTTTCCGTCTTCTTCCCTCCTGTCCTAACACGGTATATAAGAGACACGTTGTAAATATTGTTATGCCTTGAAAAAGACGGGGTTCCCGTCGAAACGTCGGCAGAATAAACAGTTGTTATGTGAAGGCGCATCTAATTCTATACTTATATATATATATATATATATATATATACACGTCGCCATTGGCTATGTGTTCGTAGCTGCCTTGTCGTGTAGACAATGTGAGTCATAGTGCATTCACCCTTGCCCGTTGTACACAAGGCCCAATCATTTTGTTCCCGCCTTCGCTAATAAGCAAGTTTGTCCATAGCATATGAGCCAACATGTGGAGTGCATAGAGTCCATATTGCGTGGCTGCAAAATAAGTAAGCATGTGCCCTGTCTTTGACAATCGCTCAAAACTCATGTGTCACTGTGACAT
This sequence comes from Rhipicephalus appendiculatus, assembly GCA_030522465.1. NCBI lineage: Eukaryota > Metazoa > Arthropoda > Arachnida > Ixodida > Ixodidae > Rhipicephalus > Rhipicephalus appendiculatus. The sequence goes on from JALIZH010016090.1 coordinate 9,889, forward strand.
AATGGATATGAAGCACCAAGTTTTCATGCGAGCAATGGATATCTACCACTGATGTAATTCAGTTGCAGATATTCAGTATGTACTTCAGGATATGTGACAAATTGCGGTCAGCAGCGGAGGTTGAACCTGGCACTCTCACAGTGAGGCAAAAAATAAGCCACTGTACGGCTTGCCCACCACTGTTTCAATATATAAATAACGACAAACTGCTCTTTCAACCGGCATTCGACGATGGTCAGTCTTCGATTATCCAATAAGCAATAACCGAGAAAAGCTAAGTAAGCACCGAGAAAAGCTGCTATAGTAACTAACTGTATCTAGCAGCGCCGCAGTTTATTTCACCGAAGTGCACTGCAATTAGCTTATGGTGCTCGGCTGCTGACCCGTAGCTCGCGGAATCGAATCCCGGCCGCGGCGGCTGCATTTTTTATAGAGGCGAAAATGCTTGAGGCCCGTGTGCTCATATTTAGGTGCACGTTAAAGAATCCCCGATTGTGGGACTTTGCTTTTCCTTCCGCTCATAGTCATATCGTGGTTTTCGGACGTTAAACCCCAACAGTGGTTATATGCATTGGAATTAGCGACAAATTGCAGTGTGCGACGGGGGTAGGGAGCGTGGGAAGCGCATAACCTGAATGACAAGTACAATTCGTAAACGAGATAATTCATGTATTTGGAAGTATTTTAAACAGAAACTTTATTTTGGGATTGTCATATTCGTTACGTAACAGCTAAAGTCTGTAAAGTGCTTCTCGCGGGGATTCTTGCGGAGAAACGTAACACACTTCCCGATTGAAACAAAACTACTGTATTTAATGAACTGCCGCTCTATACTCGAATATGCTTGCGCAGCGTGGGACCCTGGGTTAAAAGACGTACATTAAGTTACCAGAAAACGTGCAAAAATTAGCGTTAAGGAACGTTCTAAGAATTATAGGTAGCAATACAACATACCATTTGGAAAGGATTCTCTAGGGTGGGAAACGCTGGAAATGCGGAGGGAAAAGTTAAGTTTTTAAAATGTTGCATAACACATTTTATACAACAGGTATATATATGGATAAGTACATATTTCGACCGCACTACATCTCAGGTACGGGTTGATTGGCGGATTATGGGAGAAGTGTTTGGGCGTAGTCGGGCTGCTGCTGCTGATGATGATGGTGATGGCATTTCATTACTACTGCACCATACTAACGAGGTTAGAGAATATGTGTAGAACTGTGTCGTTCAGGAATACTATTTTTTCACGCACAATTTAAGAATGGAAACGCCTAACCAATAAGGTTGCCACCGTGCACTCTAACATTGTCATCTACTCCATGTAACGACACTATTATGTCTTTGTCGTCATGAAGACTATTGAGCTTGTGTCCAATGTTCATTCTTCTTGTTTTATTTTTAATTTTCTTCTGTATATTTATTTTTTATTATTGCACTCATGCCTGTAAATATGTCATTACCTATTATGTACTGGGCAGACTCCCTGCTCTAAATGTCCTATGGCCCTGAAGGAATGTGTGATAAATAAATTAAGAAGAAATATAATGTGCCCCCCTCTCCCCCCCCAAAAAAAAACAGCACTAAATGTCATTGCTCTCAACAAATATGCAGACAAGCTGTCGTACATGCATCCAAACAAATGACAACACAGACATGCATGCGCGAAATGCGATTGCAGTTTCAAATAACAGATTGGATGTCGTACGTTGCATCAGTCAAACCATTATTTTGAGGAAATATTTAGAAATGAAGATTCGGTGACTATTATGAAAAAAACGGCGTCAAATGCTTTAACGACGTCGAATCACCCTGGCTGGTGCAGAACCCTCCAGACGTCCTGCTTGAAAGTACCGCTGATAGGTCACCACCGCACCGAACGCTAGCAGAGACAGGGAACATCCGACGAGGTCGACGAGGGCGTAATCGGTTAATGGCATGACAAACACAGCCAAAACGGTGCCGTTGCTACAACGCCTGAATCGTCTTCTGATGTGATGCAGCCTGAGACCGGACTCTTGTATTGCAAGAACAAGTCTTCGGTGCTGGCGCCTGGAATCATTACGGAGTATCAAGAAAAATTACATGTAAAAGAGCGTTCCTGTGTGTTGTGTTGTACAAATAAGCGGCCAATGTTAGTTGGAAGTCGATAGGCCGTCAGGCTAGCCTGATCGTGTGCAGCTCACATGTGCTTAGGTCTGCGCATTTTTCAGACGATTGGTCACCCAATAAAGTGCCCATACCCGCTTCAAGTATTAACATAATATATGAGGTTCCCAATCCTTTTTTTTCGAACTCCTACACAATACACATTTTTCATTATTTACGAACCGTATAGCGATCATTGTGCAAAATATTTGGGTCTATCACCATCCGCTCCACTACTCTCTCGGTGGATATTTTCTAACTTGTGTTCGTAACTCAAAAATGCAGCTAGTATGTCGCGTTTCTTTTGAAAATAATGCCAACGATCATACACGACCAGGCTTCGAGATCACGCTTACCATTTGCAGTCACGCTTACTATTTGTTAACCGTCTTGCTGTCACCTTAGAGAAGCTCGACAACAGTTTTGCTAGGTATATTGCAACTAATTTCTCTTGTCTATTAGAGTTGCCCAGGCAAATTGTGTATACCTTCGTGGTAGGTCTCTACGCCACCACATTTCCCGCTCGTAAATGTGTAAATTACAAAATGTGTCACACTTATATGACCAACTTTGCACCTAACCCAGTCTTATCAAATGTCTTCTGATTGCATCTTACCGGATATTGGTCCAGCATCAAGAACTAAGTTGGATCGGCGATGCTGGTCGCACAACATCAATGTACTACAGTGACGCTTGCATTTTGGCAAGTTTTCAAGATTTACCAGCACGTTTTGTATACAAAATTGCTGTTATGAGTGTTTTGTCCCTTCTCGACAGGACATCAAAGATAAAATAATCCACAATATCAAACAAAAAACAATGCGTTCTTCGACTATCTGTTGATCTTCGATAAGCATTTGACGCATATGGAATTAAATCAGAACAGAAATGTGAATCAAGTGATTGCTGCATTAGCGCGAATACAGTTGAACCGCAGAATAGCGAAAGCCATCGAGTACGAAATTCTCGTAGTAACGAGGAAATGTAGCGTCCGCGGCCAGCTTCCATAGAGTTCAATACATTTCACCCCTGTCAACAGCGAAGAGATTTTAAAAAGCACTCCCGCATTAACTGAAGTTGCAGATAGTTGTCCACAACTTTTTTTCCAGACAATACACTAGTTGGGAAAGCCGAAGTTCGAAAAACAAGAGTCAAACACAGAGGTATTCGCCAAAAGGCATCGGTCTGGAAAATGCTGTTTAAAATTGGTTGGATGGTTTGGAGAAGAACAAGACCTTTTCTTTTCCGCTGAGAACAGTTTTTTGGTAATGCCTATATTGGCAGCTACGTTGGCACATAACGTTTCCAGTGACGATACCCACGAAAGTGACGTCATACCAACAGACCTTCTGTAGACTGCTTGCTGCCCCGCATCTGTCCGTGTGCACGCCTAAATCGCCAACGCTATGCTTACGTGCAGTGTTCTATGGCCTTTCGGAATAGTTCCACTTCCTAATAAAAGCGCTAGTTTTTGACGCTTCAGGATAAATCTAGGGTCATAGCTGAAGCTAAAACAGGTAGAAAAAAACGGATATTGCACAATGGTACGGCGTTCCGTGCAGCTCGCTGGCTACAATTCTGAAATCGAAAGACAGCCTAACAGTAGGATTAGTGACTTCTTTAGGTAACTTTTGGTGCTGCTAGAATTCAGTGCGCGCATTTTGCTGTTTTCGCGACAACAAATTTTTCACGAGAACAAAAAAAAAACCGGCAGATCCCACGCACTGTGGGAATTTACATGTTAGGACCTGTTATTTATGTTCGTGGTACAGTAACGTCACGCAATACCGATTGTGGTGTATATCATGCTAGCGAACTGGACGCAAGAGCACCATGAGCATGGCATGTAAATGGCATTGTAGATGACATACATGCCAAGATTTTCAAGTTACCACCTGCCACTTATGTTCGCTATAGTCACGTCCCGCAATTCCAATTTTGGTGTCGAAACTATCGAAACAAGCTATCGAAACTAGCGCGAGCGCGCCTTGGGCGCGGCTTGCAAGTCATGTCGCACATGACATTTCATGACTTCCAAATGACCACTTGGGATTTATGTTGGTCATACAGTCACGTCACGCAGTACCAAATTTGGTAATTATCAAGCTAGCGATACGCCGGTCAGCGTGACATGAGCGTGGCGTGCAAGTCATGTTGCTCATGACATGTCATGACTTCCAAATGACCACTTGGGATTTATATTAGTCACGCAGTCGCGTCACGCAATACCAAATTTGCTGTATATCAACCTAGCGAAATGGTAGTCAGCGCACCATGAGCGCGGCATGTAAATCATGTTGTACATGACCAGCAGATTATGATTTTCATATTACCATCTGTAATCTTGTTGACCATGCAAAAATATCTCATGGTACCAATTTCTGGATATATCAAGTTGTGAAAACGGGCCCAGGAGCACTACAGCCACGGCGTGTAAATCATGATTTTCATGACAAGGTATTCATGAATTTCATGATATGACCAGTCATTCATGTGCACCATATAGTGCTGTTATGTCATACCAATTTTGGCACAAATCCCATTAACGATATGGCCAGGAGGCCACAAAGTCGTAGGATAGATCGAGAGATAGATAGATACACTCAAACTCACCGAAATTCGCTAAGAAATGCTTGGCATTTAAAAAATCACTATCTTGGTGATTTCGTTATTGAGAGGTCTGCCTGTATTTGTTTGTTTTTTCAGAATAGTACGCCTAATACACGAAGGTGAAAAACACGTACTCTGCTCACTTGCATTATGAAGTATCTTATGCGACAATAGTCTGGTAATGACATCCAACAGAGTGACATGCTCGGCAAGGAAATTACCATTGCATTGTTAATATACCACTCCTTTCAAATGTGTAGGCGGAAATACATGGTCTCCCAAGTGTTTCACTCTTCCTAAACCATTTCTTCCCCAAGGTGTCTGGGTATTAAGCTTTTAAATTTCGCCAGGATATTCAACAAAGTAAACTACACGAATAAAGCCCCGCCAAAAGACTACACAACTGTTTATGTGAAGAAAAGCAACGAGGACATGAAATAAATAATTATGAAAGACAAGGCCTTTTGTTCTCGACTGTTCTTGCAATAAATTTCGACTTAAAAATGGTAGTGTTCCCTATAAAAAAGAATCGAAGAATTCAGTCATAACGATATCTACAAAATGTCAACTTTAACTAATCCACTTTCATTATTCGTCTAGCGTTGAGATTATTCACGAACTAGTCTTCAGATCATTCTCTTTTTTTAATGTATATTGAATATATTCTCATGCATTTTCATTTTGTCAGTTCTTCAAGTAGTTTTTTTGGTTTAGTTGCGTATATTTGTATATTGTCGTATGCCACAACTTATTTTCTTGCGTTTGAAGATGTTATATAGGGTTTTTTTTCTTTGGGTGTGTTTGTATTATGTATTCTGTTGCAATCTGCAAATTTTCTGATTTCCTGAAATTGATGCAGAGCAGACTCTTTGCGTGTGTTAAACTCGAAACATGTGAACTTTCGTGAACTGCGGATATAAAGGGCCGATTCATTGCCGTTTTGTCGCAGTGAGCTTCGTCCATTTACTAACTTCAAATAATGTACTCACCAACTAACATACTTGCATAATCATTTACTTAAATCCTTACTGTCTCGCTCCCTCATTCAATGAATCATTGACTGGCATAATTGCTTGATTGCTTCCCACTAATTCCAACCTCACTGATTGACTCACTCACTCATTCATTACCTACATGCTTTTTTATTTTTCTGTAATAACTGAGAAGACTGAACACCTATGAAAATAAAGGTCGTGCAATCATTCATTCCTTTGGTCTAAACGCGAGAGCAGAAAATAATCGGCAACCATTTTCTCGAATCGTGAGACTGTTCATACGCAACTCTTGAAACTCGATATATAGGTGACGCCAGTATCTTGCCGTAATTCTGATCACTTATTCGCACTGTCACACATGTATAGCCAAAATTACCATATATATATTTTATACCTAGTGTTATTAGACGCACCATAATATTTCTGCTTATGCTTGAAATGTCTTTTGGTGGCTCACTTGATGTAACATATTCACTGGTAAATATATACTGTGTGCTCTGAACATCCTAGTTCTGTTTCAGCCTGGGAAAATTTTAAGTAATCATCTTCATGTCGAATTATGATGGAGTCTTCATAAGTTTTTCAAACTTGCCTAACATAATTCCAAGGGAGACCGTTATGTATTCGAAAAATGAACATTATGTAATATATTCGTTTGTGACTGTTTCAGTAATACAAATAAACATCTCATTATCCTTTTGTCAGTCAGGCATAATTTCTGCCACAAAGTATCAAATCTTAGGCACAAATGCATGAGCGATTTGTTTATGCTTGTATTCGTTTCGGGAAATAAAACTAATGCGTTTCACATACGCCACTAAAGTGATCCGCTGCGGCCATCCATCACACATTGAGGCTCAGTGAAGAGATATTTAATAAGCAGGAGGTTCAATACACCCTATGAGTATGTACGTTACTCTTACTTGGCCACTAGTCGCAAGAGCTGGAAAAAATCGGCGTCAGCATATCTTCGCACTCAGCCTCAAGGGAATTAGGCCCTTGTCATCAAGTGGGGAATAAACACTACAGCAAAAAAAAAAATCTAAATAACACTTACCTCAAAGGGAAGCGTGCGTGTGTGGGGAGCCATTTCAAATACGAAACAAGTTTTTCTTCGCCGACCACCAGACCGGTCGAACAAGCAGTATCTTCCTGAAAAAAATTGAAGGACACTTTGTACATTCCAAAGTGTGTTCGGCGAAAGCGTGTGGCCATTCCACTGATTATGCCATGTCTTTTTTTTCTTTTACACTCTCAGTGGCATAACACACAAACCTAATGGGTGCTTGTTTTCTTCTTTAATTTTTTACCGCGAATCGCAGCGAGATGCGAGACTCATCTTCCTCCGTTCGCATGCGTTAGTATTTTCTCGCGCTTTGCGCATCGTGCAAACGCCATCCGCGTTCCAGCTCTTAAGTTGACGGACCCTTTGTAAATTGGAATTCGCCTTAAAGATTACACCATCCACCGCTAAAGGGAACCATGTGTAGATGCGAAGCAGCGGGTGCTAACGCTTGCACTGGCGGCGGCGTTGACGCTGGCGATCATCGCAGCGTTGCACAGGAGAGAAACCTGGGGGGCGCAAAGCACGCAGTGATGGACGGGTGTTTCCTACTGGAACATCCCAATCGCTGCTAATGGGCAATGAGAGACAGAAGACTCGGACTGCACACAGACACCCGCAGTCCGCTTTTAGTTAACGCGCACGCTGCGAATTTTTCATCGTTCGAGAACGCACAGTAGAAATCTCCCACCGGCACCACCTTGCAGGTCAAGATCCATTGCCATATATATGGGGTGGCCAGTAAACGGTTGTGCAGCGCGAGCAGTCGGTTTTTTCAACCAAGAAACTCGCTAGCAGACGCTGCCTGCGTCGGCGTTGCGTGGCGAGAGAGGGCGAGCGTAGGAGAGGAGAGAGGGGGGGAGTAGACGCGCATGCGCATTTGGGGTGTTGTTGCTGCGGGGGAGGGGATGCCTAGAGGAGAGAGATGGGGAGGGGACGCGCATGCGCAATGGGGGTGTAAGCGCCGCGGGACGTATGCCTAGAGGAGAGGGGGGGAGGGTAGGAGAGAGAGGGGGAGGGGACGCGCATGCGCAATGGGTGTGTAAACGTCGTGGGCGGGAGGGATACCTAGAGGAGAGAGAGGGGAAGCGCAGGAGAGGAGGTGCGTGAGGAGGGTTTGCGCATGTGCAGTAAGGGTGGTCAGGACCACCAGCACTACCGCCGGACGGACGGACGGACGGACTTACGCCGGACGGACACCGGACGGATGGACACCGGACGGACGGACACCGGACCGACGTGAGCATGGGACATTAAAGGCTTTCGCCTTAATAACGTGCACACATCCACGACTGCGTGCGAGCCGCTTTGAGCTAATGGGAAGCAGATATCTTTGGTGCTGTGGGTTAGGCATTCGGGTCCGCACACGTCCATAGTCTTAAGGTATGAGGCCAAGTGTCGGAAAAATTTTTTTTGAAAAGCGATAATCACTAAATATTATTAGCCTACAATATAAAACACATATTTTTAGGCACATGTGAGCATTTTAAAGCAAGTACTATTTTTCGTAAATTTTTCATAATTGAAAATGTCATAAAAGTGGGCTTTACGCGAACACTCCTAACTCAAATTGCGTTCTACAAAAAATATTTATTTTTGCAGGGACATGAAAAAGGCTTGGGCCTGTGCAATGAACCAAAACAAATGAGATCTGATGAATATTAAAAATATAGTAATAAAATAACCCAAAAAGTATGCACCTGCACTAGGGGCACCTTCGTATAACAGGCAGCCATATTAAACCTTGTAGCACGATTTCGCTTATTGAGGTTCATTGCACACCTACTAAGTTGATAAGGAAGTGTGCCAAATTTTACTCAAAAATGTTTATTAGCAAAGCAGTTATGACTGTTCGCGTACGGAAAAATACCAGAAATATAAGTTCTGAGAAAATCAACAAAAAAGATTTGAAACAGGTGCAGCGCTTACACAAGGTGATCAAGAGAGCTAAAATTCTCCATATTCGTAGCCAGTTCCATCGTGGACCTTACTATTGTGAGCCTTTGCTTGAGTGGCAACTCTTAATTTTTTTTCTAGCTTGCAATGCAGCATCAGTGCCATGACGGGACGCTTTCGCGCTGCGGTGCTGATCATTTGTGAGGCACGCTTTTGCAGTGTAGAGGCCTGGATCGATCCGAATTTGGTCAAAACATAAAATGTGCTGTTGTTTCCACTATTGAAATGACACACAGCGTCAAACAAAGCAAATTTGATGGTTTACAGGCTCACGTACGTGTCCTTGAGTGTGACCAACACATGTACCACGTTACGCGTACCCGTGGTGAGAAATTTATGACTTTTATGAACCAAAATGATGTGTTGACAAAACTTTTAGAGCATTATTACATGTTCGCACTTGATATGATTGCTAAATAACCAACAAAATACTACATATCTAGTTAATCTTGTGATTCACACAAAAACGCCACTTTCAGTTTCGGTTTCGTATGTGATGGTTGGTCTCACACTTTTGCTTGTATCTTTTGAAAAAATCGGCGTAGACAAAAACTTTTTGCAGCAAAATAAAGGGCAATAAATTGCGCGTTTACCCTGGTCAAAAAGCAAGAACTCACATTTTGAACAAAAAGTCGCTTTTTTCACTTGGCCTCATACCTTAAGCAGCGAACTTATGTGCGATACTTTACTGCCAAAATCATCAATAATGTTCTTTACAATAAAATCCATGCAAGGCAGTATACTTCCGTCGTCTAGTCGAGACATGAATTGCATTGAACGCTTCATTTCGGAAGAAAGGGCCGGGACACTACGAGACGCCGTGATCTCTTGCTGCGTGAACTGCACTAGAATGAACATTGCGAGCATCCAGACAAAAATGGACATTTTAACAACTGTCGACGTTGCAGTCGGTATTGCTACTGGGCTCCGGCCCAGGTAAGTGCTCAAGAAGAACATGACCAAATCTGCATGTCTGGCAGCAGCAACCGAATGAAGGCGAGCTTGTGCAGCAATTAGTAAAAGGAGCACTGATGCCATTGGAAACACAATGAGTGAGACCTTAAAGAAGGAAAGCCACGAAGTAACAAACGATGGTGGCAGAGGAGTCGCTCGTCGAGAAAGGAAACATAGCGAAGATGGCAACAGCGTGACGTACCCGTAGTACGATCTCATCGGAACGAGCTTCGGGATGCCTATGACGAAGTCAACGCGTCGGTCCAGGAGGAGCGAGTCGGTCTCTCCGTTATTGCACGCTTCGACGAGAGTGGTGTTAAGACCAGCGTAAGCAAGCTTGATGACAGGCATAAAATTGCCTCCCTTGTAACACAGGCTTGAACTGTCGTCTAGGTTTGCAAATAATACACGAATGTCTGTAGGCAACCTTCCGGCATGTGGTCGGTGTTCTGCGAGCAAACCGGGTTCCGCTCCTGTAATCACCCGACGTTTTTCGCAAGACCTGTACCCGTCCAAAGGCGCATTTACTTCAACCTGCGTCACACTAATCACTTGACAGAGGTGTCCTGACAGCGTTTGGAACACTTCACCGTGTTTACCAGCAACAACTATCCACTCAATGTACGAGTTCTAGCGCTCGAACTTGGTGACGATTTTCTCGAAAGCTTGCAACAAGCGTACCTCCCGCAAGGACACGAGAACCCGACCGGGCCTCGGAAAACTGCTATCAGCCTGCGTTATGTACTTCAAGCAATCTTCGACGGACTTGCTCCCTGCGCGAAAATTCCACCTAGTTGTTGGAATACGGAACTCCCACGTGAAGTTGCCTGATGGTTCACCATGTCTTGGCAAAGAAATAACGGCCACAGGAGATGACGCACTTGCGAGGGCTTCGAAGGTACTTACAGCCAAAGGACTTATATGCCCCGAAACTGTGATAAATGGCAGAATAATGAATATTGATAGATTCATAACTAACATTATGTTTGGCTGTGATCTCGGTTGTCCCTTGTCCCCTCACGGTGCTGTGACACAGTGAGCTTCAATATACTCGTGCACGAGGAAGCTGCTCGCAGGAGTAGACATTCCGTAGAGAATGGAGTCCCGAACAGTGTTGTGGTGCGAGGGTTACACCGCTGGCGAATACTACCCTACGGCACCCCGAAAAGTGCTACTAACGCTAATAGCAGACGGGTATGCACTACAGGAACATTGTTAAATGGGTTATCATTCCGATTAGGGCGTTGTGCCTGAATTTCAGAAACATATCTTTTTTGGAACATAGCTCCCGCGTCATGCCATGCTCTGTTATGGCTCAAGAGTGGACGACACTTCAGGGCCTCGCTCAATGACGCAGTGTTGTTTTGAAGCAGATGAAGGTAAGGTAACGACGCTTTGCTGTGACGACGTTTCACGGGCCATATTGATTCTCTGCCTTCTTGTTTGTCGACGCATTACCGCCATTCGAGAAAGAGGCGGATCTTTAAAAGATAAAAGTTGGCTCGGTGGCCTTCTCTTGGTCCGTTGTCGTTCGATCGCATATTTCCTACGAGGACAAGACAGGTCTATCTTTCGCCAAGATATATGCGTCCTAGGTCGTAAACATGGAAATCAAAGCACGAAAACGAATCAAGGAAGACTCCACTTTTTGTGTAATTTTGCAGGCTTGCGAATCCGAGCCAGTACGAGTGCACGTGTGTTGCCGTGTGCTGTAGTGTTCGCCTCACCTGTTGCCAGGAGCCTGACTATTGATCGGCAGCATTTTCGGAATGTGTTAAAAAAGTGTTGCAGGGCCCCTTTAAGGCGCGCATCCTTCATATTCCTTACTTTCAAACTGTTAGCATAAGCCATCATACCTTTAGTAAATTCATACAATCTGCAAATGTGTTTACATTGTTCCTCTCGGTGAACTGCGATTAAGGAATACAGCTTTTTTTTCTAGGCATTCAAATGTGTAAAGAGAATATAATACGTGTTATCCGTGAGAGAAGCTTCGATGATATTTTTTCAAGAAACCTTGGGCAGCTGCAAGGTTTCAATACCAAGGTGCATAATATTCACTTGCCTCGTATAAGCGACAAGTTTTAAGCGTTATACGTCATAGAAAACTAACCTTCATTTCTCGAGTATCTCCAAACGAGGCGCTCAAGAGCACCACACAAACTTTACTCATTGCCTGGCACAAACTTCGGTGGCAAGTAGACCCTTCTCATGAATTTCCGTGGTCTCGAGATAGACAGGACAACATTTGACGACAGAAATAATTTATCTAAACCTAAACGAAAAGTCCTGACCGTCCACGGTGATTCGGCGGCTGTTCCCCGGACGTGTCGTCAGACATCGGTCATGAAGTGTTGACGGGGCTTGGCTGCTGGCCTCCGTGGCGATAACGGAGCTTCTTCGCTAGCATATCGCCAGACCAGCGAGGCACATGACACGGTCTTCAGCGCGCCGAGCCAAGGACACTGGCAGGTGGTTGGCCATGGACACAGTGTGCAAAACGGTGGCGGCTGCAAGGTCAGACCTGGACCGACGCGGTCAACAAGCAAGTCTCCAGGCCATGGCTGGAGAACCAACCGCCCGGCTTGCCGCACAAGTCCGCCCTGCCCGCTCGTCATCTTCCGCCGCTGCTGCCCAGCACGCGCTCTATCGAACACCCTACCCCCACTCTTCTTTTAGATGTGAAGCATCTTATGGCGAAGCTTAATCCGGTGGTGGTGGTGGTGGTGGTGTGCCGCGTGCCCACCCTTACTGCGCATGCGCAAACCCTTAGAAAAATAAAAATACAAAACGTCCTCTCCCCCCACTCTCCTCTAGGCATTCCTGCCCGCGGCGTCTACACTCCCACTGCGCATGCGCGTCCCCCCTCTCTCCTCTCCTACGCTCCCCCCCTCTCTCCTCTACGCATCCCTGCCCACGGCGTTCAGACTCCCACTGCGCATGCGTGTCACCCCCCTCTGTCTCCTCTCCTACGCTCCCCCCCTCTCTCGCCTCGCGACGCCGACGCAGGCAGCGTCTGCTAGCGAGTTTCTTGGTTGAAAAAACCGACTGCTCGCGCTGCACAACCGTTCACTGGCCACCCCATATATATGGCAATGGATCTTGACCTCCAAGCTGGTGCCGGTGGGAGATTTCTCCTGTGCGTTGTTGAACAATAAAAATTTGCAGCGTGCGCGTTAACTAAAAGCGGAGTGCGGGTCTCTGTGTCCAGTCGGAGTCTTCTGTCTCTCATTGCCCATTAGCAGCGATTGGCATGTTCCAGTAGGAAACACTGCTCCATCACTGCCTGCTTTGCGCCTCCCCAGTTTTCTCTCCTGCGCAACGCTGCGATGAGCGCCAGCGTCAACGCCGCCGCCAGTGTAAGCGTTAGCGCCCGCTGCTTCACATCTACACATGGTTCCATTTAGCGGGAGATGGTGTAATTTTTCCTCTTCTATGCCTTGTTTACGTCAAGTGCGTCGTTCCTTTTCAAGAGACGTCTTCTTCTTTTTCATTCTCTTTACTCGTGACACACCCTCTTGTTTTGAAGAGTTTTTTTAATGAAAAAAAAACTGCTCACTGAGTTCACCATCACGAACTGTCTCACTGAGTTCACCGAGTGTTCACAATAACACCGCTATCACATCCTAAACATGCTTTCACAACAGCGTCTTTCGCCACTCACAGACACATCTAAGATTTGTTAATGCCTCTACACAGACCAAACTACATTGTTCGTTCATTAACCCCTAGTCAGCATATCAGCATCAACGCTATCTCTTCCCTTGTTATCCTTTACGTACCACAAGTAATCTCACAAAGAAAACCTTCCTCTCCTCATTCAGCACTTTGTCTTCTTGGCTACTTAGCTATCATTAACTGTTATACCGGCTGCCAAGCGAAATCGGTCCTCTATTGTCCCTGGATATTTCGCGAAACGGAACGTCTACTGAAGGACTGTTTCCTAATGAAGCATGATCCCTTCGTCCGTTAGGTATAAATGGCTGACAAAGGCCGCATGACCGGACGAATCTTTTCGCATCTGTCTGGATTCCAGGCCAAAAGAATTCTTGTGTGATTCTTGTGAGAGTTTTCTTCACACCCTGATGACCTGTGTCATGCCCACGACTCATTATAATTGGTCTAACATCCTTGGGTACCACAAGCTGATATTTCTCTATTTCCGACTTTAACCATCGACATCTCCTATACAGCAGCCCGTTGTACACCAAAAACTCAAATACAGTTCTACATCGTGATCTCCTCGTTACTTTCCCATTCCTCTCAAAGTAACCCTTTAGTGATTCATCATTTAGTTGCCGTTCCTTAAACTCCTTTGGGGTCATGTTAAGAACCTGAACTGCCGGTCCCTTCAAGAAAATTTCACCCCCGTTTCCAACGGTTGGAGCTCTTCCTACTACGGCCGAGGATACTTGTGGTATTCGTCTCTCCGTGTCATCGGGAGACCCGACATGCAATAGCGAATTCCGAGCAACTACTTCGTCCAGTACGCTACTCCTAATCGGTAGCTCTGACGTACCCTTTGCTCCTCCAATCCATGTCTGGATCACCTGGCTTTCTGACCCCTGGCACAATACCCAGTATCACATCACATACTGAATTTTCCAGAGATTTCGCCGTTATCCACCCCGAGTAGTAGAGGCTAGAAACTCTGATACGAGCCTTTGGGAGATTTCTTACTGAGTTATCGACCAGGATGACCGATGTGAACCTTCCCGTTAGCTTTTCGTGACTCGCTAGTCACTAGACTCCTCCTTACCAAAACGATATTTGTACCGGTATCGTTCAAGACTTTAACCCTTTTTCCTTCAACTTCCCCATTGACAATGGGTAGAGAATATTCTTTCGAGAGAACTTCTTTTGTTGTCCTCATATTTGACACGCTGTTTTGGTTCGATTGTTGCCCTTCATCCACGACACCACCAGGACGTCTGGCGTTATCTCTACTATTTTCTCGTGGGGTAACAATGCATCCAGCTACGCCGATGCTACCTGACCTGCATTCATTCGCTAGGTATCCCCTTTTATAGCATAACTGACAAAGTACTTCGGGGGGCTGGTGGTTGTTACCCCCCACGGCAGTTGATAGCACGGTGCCCTGGGAAGTTACAAAGAAAACACCTCTGCACTTGCTGTTGGGGTTCCGCTCTCTGAAGCTTAAACACTGAATCATCTGTTCGCGCACCCGCTATATCTTCTTTACTTTGTGCTATATTTGAAATTCCCTGTGCTTCCATGTATTGGTCAGCTTGCTCCGCTACATCATCAAGAGAGTACAGCTTCCGCTCTTTCAAAAACACGCGTAGCTGGGGACTACAACAAGCAAGGAATTGCTCTCCGACCATACAGTTTCGAACACGTTCGTAAGTTCTCGCAGCATTGGCCATCTCCATCCACCTGTCAAAATAATTAGACAGATGGCACGTCCTCAGGCTTGCTCAGCGTCCTCAGGCTTGCTATTGCGGAACCGCTCGCGGTAACATTCAGCAGTCATACGGAGTCGCTGTAGCAAGGCTCTTTTAACCTTGTCATGGTCGAGCTAGTCAGAGGCTGTCATCCTGCCGAAAACACTCAACGCCTCTCCAACTAAACAATGAATGAGGGCCGTTGCCCATTCACTTCGGTCCCAACCCTGCCCCATGGCTCTGCGTTCGAAACGATGTAGGTTCGCGTCCAAATCATCGCGCCTCTCGTCAAACGGTGCCATGAGCTTTCTAGGGCATATTTTGTTGGTTCTTGGCAACTGCGAGCCAGAGGACCCAAACGCTACGCTCTGTGCGTCCCGACTACATTCGTTTGCTTGGGCTAATCGCAACTTCAACTCTAAAATCTCTTTTTCTTTTTCGTGCGCTTCTCGAGCCTCCGCAAGTTCGGCAGCGCGTTCGGCTTCAGCGCGTTTCCTTTCCTCTTCTACTAGCTTCAACGCCTCTTCCTTAGAAAAACCCAGGTCCTTTGCCACGCTTAACAAATTGCCTACGTCCATCCCTAGGCCTGGGAAATTCGTGACGGGCAGGAAATGGTATCCTGGCATGCTCGCCAATTGTCACGAATTTCCGTGGTCTAGAGATAGGCAGGACAACATTTGAGAACACAAATAATTTATCTAAGCTAAATGAACATACACCACGCATCAACACACTTAGATTACAGCACGCCTATATACAGAACGAAAAATACATCTACAAATAACAAGCAACGCTACCCAGTCTAGCTACGAGTTAGACAATCTTCACACAAACGTAAACGAAAAGTCGCGACCGTCCACGGTGATGCGGGGGCTGTTCCCCGGACGTGTCGTCAGACATCGGTCATGAAGTGTCGACGGGGCTTGGCTGCTGGCCTCCGTGGCGATGACGGAGCTTCTTCGCTAGCATATCGCCAGACCAGCGTGGCACATGACACGGTCTTCAGCGCGCCAAGCCAAGGACACTGGCAGGCGGTTGGCCATGGACACAGTGTGCAAAACGGTGGCGGCTGCAAGGTCAGACCTGGACCGACGCGGTCAACAAGCAAGTCTCCAGGCCATGGCTGGAGAACCAACCGCCCGGCTTGCCGCACACGTCCGCCCTGCCCGCTCGTCATCTTCCGCCGCTACTGCCCAGCACGCGCTCTTTCGAACACCCCCCACTCTTCTTCCTCTCCTATGCCTTGTTTTCGTCGAGTGCGTCGTTCCTTTTCAAGTGACATCTTCTTCTTCTTCTTCTTACTCGTGACAATACTTAAAATCGACACTGGTGCATTGCCAAAGGTCATTGATTTGGCTTTCATGGTGTGGCATACTATTCGTTGGTGCGGCTAAGGCCATACTTAATAATCATTCTGTCTATAATATGGTTACTTCTCTCCTGTGTGATGTAACGTGAACAGGTATGCTTCTGCTTATTGAAACACGTGAGTGATGTTTGGGTGCTGCAATGCGTGTCACGAGGACATCAAGTAGTTTGCAACTGTTGTTCGTTAACTAAGAAAATTTAATCATGGAAAGAAATTGCTCTATCTTGCACTGCATGCTCCACCGTCGTCAGCCATTAATGGTGGCCTAGAAATGCGCAACTAACAGCCTATAATTTTGAGGCAGTTTGAAGAGCCACCGTGCAAAGGAGCTGCCCCTGTAGGTGCTTTTAAATGAAGAAACGACAAGTTAATAAACATGCAGCGCCGTCCCGTCATTTTGGTTCATGCTAGCGAAAGCTTGACATCACTGTACTTTATAGCGTACGAATTTGGGTTGATTACTCCGTGAAGGAAGAAGGGAAAAGGTAATTTGGACACCACACAAAAATTATTAGCGAAATTTTCTCTAGGACGACACTTTTCACAAGGAAGGACAGCCCATGGAGTCTGTGATATTAAAACCAATGCGCATGATATACACATGCTGCACCATCAAATCGAAGCTCGCTGACTTAGCAAACAGAAGGCACTTTGGCAGGATGCGCTGAAATGCAATCGATTGATTTTATAGTTGTAGCGACGGAACTTCTCGGGGGCACTAGTCAATAGGTAGGTGGCGACAACAGCGGCACAGCTCAAAAACCCGGCTTTTTCTCAATGCGACCATTTTTCTCATATTTGAATACTTCACTTCGTGAAGACCCTTTTGTTCTCATGATCGACTGCCAGCCTGCGGTTGGCTGTCATTCTTGAGCATGAACTTTCTTTCGCTTCACGCTGATATGCAAGCTCATCCTGACTGTAAATAGTGACAATCGCGTAAGTTCCGTCTAATGATTATGGTGTTGAACGGTATGCGATAACGTATAAGCGCGGTGCTTTCACTAGTCTGGCTGTTCGGGCGTAAGAAAAGTCACTGCGGCTCGAACTTATGATTTTATACAGAAGCGTATTCAACGGCGTTCCCTGTTACGGGATCCAACTTCATACTTGCTTTTACTATTTCACCTTCAGCCTGACACTCGGCGAGTGCAGCAAGGCGACCATCTAACATCACAATCAGGATCTCGTTGGGCTTTACGTTTTTTCGAGACCATCAGAATATTGACAGAAGTTGAACTACGGTGATCATTGGCCTAACCATCGTCTTATCTCAACACTGCGAACATTTTTTCACAAGGAAAGCGAAGTAAGGAGCTACGTGCTCGTATCTGAAGTACCATGAATCTCCATGATTATGAATTCAAATCAGAGCAACCGACAGGAGAGGACAGATGAGATGCCAGAGAGCACTGGGTAACCAACTGACCCAATCAGGTATTTTAGAAAGCATAGTGTTCATCACAAACTAAAACTCAGCGACTACGGTGTGACCGATTTTGAATTTACTACTTAGCAGTGTTTTCCTAAATGGTAATTATCAGCAGTATAAATCTGAGTACTTGTAGAATAGTTCCTTCGCCCTGATAGTTTCAACAAACCGGATAATGATCAAACGAAGCAATGTTCCCTTCACCGTGGCTATGACAATGAAACACCGAAGGGCAACTAGTGCGCACATTAAAACGGTCCAGATTCGTTGATACCAGTGAAAGTGTGAGTATTCCTCACCGCATTGAACTTCTCTGACAAAACTACTAAAATCACTTCAGAGAGTTAGCTTAAAGCGAGTAGTCATGGTTGTCTCTCATTCAAGCTTACTGATTATCCTTGTTTTGCGCACTTCTAACATCGCAGTAGAGGGCAGCCCTCTTGCTTTGAAAACCCTGCAGGCAGTTTCGGACTGGTCAACTCCTGTTGCCGTGCTTAAATTTGGTGAGGACAGATCACAGTTTGGTGTTTCAATAAAAAACATAAGCATCCCCGTAACGATGTGGAACTGCTTGGAGAAGAAAGACTGCATCGGTAATCTTACAGCGTACGTCACTCAAGCCCGGTTCGAGTTTCCAAGGCCAGGCTTTATATTCGCTTCTTTTCAAAGCCTTCACTCATGGCAAAAAGTCAGAAATCACATTGTTCGGTTTGAGAAGTACTTCCCGCACGTTCAATGGATGTTTTCAGCAACTAGACCCGACGATGTGCTTCGGTATTTCTCTGGACATCTTTGTCAAGTAATTGCAGTAACCGAGATCGAAGTAAACGCACCCGTCGATGGATACAGCAACTCCGGAGAACGCCGAGTGCACACATCTACTGACGGCCCGTTCATCGGGGAGCAGATGTCCGCGGCCGGAACGTATCCAAAGAATGAACTGATAACATTTGCCTTTGATGACAGTAGTGCGAGGCGTTGCTTTCAAAAAGCTGATCCGACCGAAATACTCATTATGCAAGCTTATGCAGGCCTAAACAACAGTCTGATCGAGAGGTGCAACAACGGCGAGACCGATTCCCTGTTACAAGATAGACGCGTTAATTTCCTTCTCGCACCATCAACTGTCGCACATCCCAGTTCGTATTACGCTTACGTCATGCTTCCACCGATGTCGGTCTGTTTCCTAAACCGTCAAGGTGAACCCTTAAGTCCGTCTTTCGCGTCCACCTGGCTGTCTTTCTTCGCGGTATTTTTGTTTCTTGTACCCATGACAACGGCGTTCCTACTGGTACTTCACATTAGATGTCGTCAATGCGGCAATCAAGAGGGCAGCATTTTGGCTTGGACAGTTTTTTCATGACGGCATACATGGGCCGGTCTCCGCCTCAGCCAACCAAGTCAACTTCAGTAGCGGTCAGATTAATGATGGCTTCTTGGATGCTTGCCATGTTTGTTCTGGTGCAGTTCACTCAGACAGAGATTACGGCATCTCGGAGTGTCCCTGCTTACTCCTCTGAAATAAGACACATTGCACAGCTGTCCTCCCGACTTGACGCTGATCTGATACGGCCCTGTATGAACATAGAGGTAGCCAAGATTGTTGAACAACATCGCGCTAAGCTCAGTCACATGAAATCTCTTCATGACGCGAGGATGAAATGCGGAAGCGGATGCGTGAGTCGCAATATTTCATGTGATTGCATCCCTCAAGCTCAAAGCGGCACGCACGTTTTGGTACACTATTGCCGGCGGTTTCAGAACAGTTATTATTTGCCAATGGGTCTCGTAGTTGGAGAAGACCACCTCATCACAAATCTTCTCTGCTTACCAGTGCATAGAAGACTGCCTCAAAGGTAAGCTGGGAACGACAGAAATTGACCAATTTATATATCTGTGCTGCTAAAATATGATGAGAGGGGGTGTATTCAATTATCACCAGAAAGATCTTTAGCTTCTATCATGCTAAAAATATGGCTAAGCACCCTTCGGCAATACGCTGCAGGTTTGATACCACGAAAGCATCTCGTCTGTGTTCTAAAGAAGTATTTCTAAGATTTTATTGTCCTCGCAGAAATTTCAAAAGTGCTTAGAGGTAAGATGGCGAGAGGGTGCTGTTTTTCTGAATACTACGACTGAGCTCTGAAGAGGTGCAATTGGCATCAATGATCAGGCAAATGCCAGCTCCCGTAAACATTTTTTTTCGGACTGAAAACACGGCGCAACTCAGTAAAGCGCAATACATATCCCCCAGTAAACTTTTATAACACGTCAAGCTAGACATAATCTGAAGAAGCTTTTATGCACACTATTTTTTGCAATGCATTAACGTCTCGCCATTTGCTGCAAGTTCTTGCAATATTCACCGGCTACAAGTAAAACATTACTGGGTTGTGGTCGTATCAAACATTGACTTCGCCAGGTTAATACTTCCGTATTTGTTTTTTTTATAGCACGATTTCTCCAACATTTTGGCTGAGAATAATAGTGTTTCAGATCACGATGGTAGTGTGCTTACTTGAGGAGGTATAAATCATGAAACTGGAGTTTATATTTCTAGTAAAGAAGTGGGGGCGAGTATACAAAGCTCTCCTTTTATAAAGGAGTTTTGCAAATCAATCGCCGCCTGCCATATTCTTATACCCAATGTCAGGATTGGCTCAAATTTTGTGTTAAGGACAATTCTAGCATAACCACTGAAGTAGAGCACCGAGTCGGGCTAGTTGGTTTAAATTCATAATGACGACTAAAACTGCGCTGAAGCACAAAGACAAAGACGAGGAAAACAGGACTGCGCGAGTCTTGTTTTCCTCGTCTTTGTCTTTGTGTTTTAGCGCAGCTTTAATCGTCGTCTAGCATAACCAGTTCAGGCCCAGAGCACTAAGAATGTGCTGATTTGACGCTAGCTCTGAATGTGCCCATGTTTAATTTCATGATTTTCTTGAGTCTGACTGCCCCACTTTGGCAGTGATATTTATGCTGTTCAATTGAAATAGGATAGGCTGACCCTCAACTTTATTTGTTTGCGTTAAATAGGAACACTAAGCCTGATATATTGTACTTCTCCAAGCCGTAGCGGTTACAACATGTCAAATGAGAAAACAGGGTGTGTGTGCGTGTGTACATGTACGTGTGCGTGTGTGTGTGTGTGTGGGTGTGTGTGTGCGCGCGTGCGTGCGTGCGTGCGTGCGTGCGTGCGTGCGTGCGTGCGTGCCATTTAGCGGCATCGTTACGGTAGTAGTACCAAAAGCTTTTTTGAAGAATTACCTTTTGTTGTTACTTGGACGGTACTACTGCTGTAATTGAAAGCTTTGCACTGTGAACGAAACCGGTGGGATGTCGCTGTCGGAACGACACTTTTTTCAAAATGGTTCAATACTGTATGAGACGAATAAACAATGGTTATCCCGCTTACGACATGCTCCCTATTTTTTCAAGTGATAAGCTCCCTGTGTAAAGCATTTCTGAACCCTCACTATCCATTTTCGTCGATTTATGCTTTCAGCCAGTGCAGCAGAGCAAACCAGACATCCGTATCGTTAACGTCCTTCTCTTTTATGGCTTCTCTATCTCATAAACCTCGGCTGCATAGTTCTGGGACTGTTGAAAAGGCGGGCTAAGGTTGGAGAGCCCACGAAAGCTTCATCCCTCGCTCTTTCATCGCAGGATGTAAGGCGGGATGTGGTGACCCTTCTGCTAACACAACCAATCTTGGCGCCCGGTTAGAGTCGTCAGTTTCCTCGAACGTCCCGACGCTGCCCGGTCCAGGATTTATTTGCAAGAGGGTGCACCCCTGTATTAATGGCGTGGTAGGGCATTTCCACCGCTCTCCTATGATGGCACGAAACTAATACCATGAGACAATTTAGGCGGGCATATTGTCACGTGGTAGTGACGTGGAAGAAGGCGGCAGTCAGCGTGTTCAAGAGGAAATTCGTCATACCGGGGTACTTGTGCTCGGAAATACAAGAGCCAACATACAAGCGATCGGCACTGTACACCGATAGCGGCGAACAAGGGCGTCGTCCCTCAGTAATCTGATAATAAGCGGAATGCGTCGTCTTTATAGAGCAGTCATTGAACCTCCCTGCGCTGTCGCTGGTGCTCGCGTAAGCTCTCGAATAAACTTGATCACCACGTCACGCGCGTAATCTTAACAGAATGATTCAAAACAATGTAGAAGCTTCCCGATGATTGCGGCGTCGGATGCGCCGAGCATTGCTAAACATTTTGTTTTGTTTTTTTTTGTGGCCGAAAATCGAACAGATCAATATAAAGCAATCATCATGCGTGGCAATATCCCCCCTCTAAAAAACATCGCTGCGATGCTTGAAACAGAACACGGAAGTGAAAAAAAAACACACTTTGAAAGAAAAATAATAAAGCAAGCAGAAACTTGAACTCTCGTTTCCTAAAAGCAGTACATGGCTTAATGCGCACCACATGCACCTCCTGCGGTCATACACGACGCGGCTAAGAGTTCTTCAAGCGGTTGGAGACAGCCTTCTGGTCGAGTGTGCCGTGACGGCGAAGTACTCTGTTTGGACCGAGGTATCGTCGAAGAAGTTTCTCGCAAAGTCCGCATCGGCGTATTGGTCCTGACCCGCACACGGTCTCCGGGTGTGTCTCATGTGGCGATGTCGAAGACTGTAGTGACGGTTGTCAATGCACTGCTGGTATTTGATACGCAGGTGAGCGAGCTATCGAGCGTCTTCGGCGCGTTGCAAATAAGCGACGACGTAGATATTGTCTTCATCGGTGGCAGCAGACAGCATGCTTCCCAATGTCGTAACCGGGCTCCTTCTGTAGACCGGCTTGGACGGCGTCATGTGGGTTGTTTCTTGTGCTGTCATGTTTTAAATGAATGTTATATACGAATGTTATATATATGTGTCCTAGGAAGAGGAGCTCTCGGTACGCGAATCGGCACTTCTCCGGTTTAAGTGTTAGGCCAGAGGACCCGATTCCTACATGTACTCTTCCAACGCACCGTAGATGTTCGTCAAAGATGGGAGAGAAGACGATGACGTCGTCCAGGTAGACAACACTAGAGTTGAAAGTTTGCGCTCGTACGTGTCTTCTTTGTCCTTGTTTTATTAGATCGCAGCCATAATTTCCTCCGAACTAGTTTGTCACCTTAGCGCAGCTAGCACTGTGTCCATAATGCGCTGGAACGTTCAAGGCGCCGAGAAAACACCAACTCACATGGGCTTCAATTCAAACGAGCCCTCTTGTGTTATAAAGGCAGTCTTCTCGTGGTCTCTATCGTCGACTTCAATTTGCCAATAGCCAGTCTTGAGGTCGATCGAATAAAAGTGTTTTGCGTTAGAGTCCATCTAAGGCGTCGTATATATGTGTGTATGGATAGACGCCCTTTTTTCTGATCTTGTTCAGGAGACGGTAATAGGCACAAAAACGCACTGTCATCACTGATTCTTCGCCAAGGCTAGTTGGGATGCCGACGTAATATTCGAAAGCTGTATTATGTCATGCTGCAGCACTTCGTTGACTTGTCGCTTAATAGTTTGTCGTCGCGCGGAAACCCGGTAGTGTCTCAGATGGAGCGGTCCAGCACTTTGTTGCATTTTGGCCCGGTGCTTAGCAACAGGCGTTCTGGAACCCTTGAAGACTACGAGAAACAGTCCTTGTACTCCACCAGAAGAGATGCTGTTGTCCAGCGAGAAAAAATTGGTTTGACGTCCAAGGGGGGTTGAGGTATTCGGGCCGTCGTTGAAGATTCGTTATAATCCGAGAGCGCAAACGCACCGCTGATGGCCATGATTTCTTGGATATTTGCCATCGTCATGCCCCTGCTCAGGTGTCTCTATTCTTTGCTGAAGTTCGCTAGCACTGTGTGTCCTTTTCCGTCATGCAGCCAGGCAATACGTCTTGTGATGCGAACGTTCCGTCTGTCACCAAACGCCGATTGCTCATGGTGACACCGTCGATGTCTTCAGATTTTTCGGAGCCAACGGGAGCTATGACGCTGGAGCGAGGCGGAATGGTGACTTGACCTTCGAGCTCGTTCAACGCACGTGAAACTGCTTCTGAACCTGCCGTGTCGCTTTGCTCCAGTGAGTTATCGACTGCCTTCTTATATCGATGACGGCGTCGTAATGGCTTAGCTTAGCAAGTCCATGCCATATGGCATACCTGGAGGAATGTAGCACGATTGAGAATCTGGCTGGCCCTCTGACGATGGAATAGTCTGCTACAGTCTAGACGAGAGCGGTGACGTTGTAACCGTTGATCACAACATCGAGGTCACTAGTTCTTCATTTTGCGTTGCGGTTAAGTCGCGGCGTCGGGTCACACTTACGCCGTGTCTGTTCCGCTGCCTCTAAGTAGTGTTGTCAGGTCCTCTGGCTGGCAAGTTTCGTTGCCAGGACTCAGTTCGGCTTGCTGCGTGTTCTGAAGATTTTGTCGCAGCGTCATATTCAACGGTGCAGGATCTTTGGTATTCCGTTGTACAGCAACGGTACCTCCAACGGTTGCTACCTTAGTTTTGTGGATATGGGCTCCTGGAACGGCCCCGGGCAGAACCGCTGTACTGCGGGCGTAGCAGGGAGAGGTAGCGTCCCTAGTGATGGCAAACGCGATGGCTGTCGAGGTGCCACTCAGGCGCGGCGGTAATGAAATGGCAGGTGTAATATGCCACGTTCTCAGTGGGCAGCTGGACACGGGTTTCAAGGGGAACCTAGGGTCTCTCCTTGCGGACGACGCTCGTGAATGTGGTCAGAAACCTGGGGCCGAATTCACAAAACTCACTTACGATAAAATTTTCGCGCAAGAGAAATTTTGTCGCGTAAGTCGATTCACGAAGCGAAAAAAACGTCGTAAGAGGCCATGGTTATCACATCGGCCGCTGCGGTGAAGCGCGCTGCGAGTGTCCAGGAACATGTCAGTGAGAATGATGCACTTGCTATATGTGCTGACGTCACCGAAAAAAGGCTCGCAAGTGGATTTACGAAGCAAAAAAGTTCTGCAAAAATAGCGTGACTACGAGGAAATCCTAAGAGTGGTCCGGACTACTCTTAGAAACAATATGGCTGTTTAGAACATGCAACGTCGGTGGGGTATTTGGGTGCCGTGGCTGATTTTGAGCTAGTTCGCGTTCATGTAAGGCTGTCCGATGATTGCTGGTATATTTTATTTTATTTCGGCGCTTTGAGTTCCATGCGTTTGCCTTGTACGCAATAGACAGTATTGACACTCGCACTGGTCGAATAAGCTTGGTGTCGCAGTAATTAAGGGATCTTATTGGTTTTCCGGAGCGAAAAATTATGCAAGCAAATACTTGTGGTTGGATTAAAATAAAACCAAAGTGCTACGTGAATGGTCGGTGAAGTCGAAAGCGGCGCGGTATTTGGTCTACATTTTTTGTTATGCTGTTGTGCTGCGTCCCACTTCCTCCAATGAGACGTCCAACGTATGATGATTTACGCAGCAATTGGTGGAAATTACCACGAAAGAGGTTCAGAGGAGGACATCAGCTGCACGCGATTGGAAATAAAACTTAACGGAATATTTCAGTTAGCTGTTATTAAGGCCTATTATGTGGTTCCGCAACTTCTCTATTTGGATTAGCTTTAACTGCACAATAGACGCGTTGTCTGCAATGCGGCTATCACTACGCACTTTGGGCCAATCCAGGGCGGGCTCGTACATTGCGAATCACAGCGTATTAGGCATTTTCACGATTCTGTATAAAATCACGCACAAATCCAGCTGTTCGACATTCACTGTTCGGAAACCGAAACATAACGCGTTTGTATGGCAAGTAGTCAGAGAGAAATGGCTCCAGTAATTTGAAATGACACTGAAAATGTGTGCGAAAGCTCGCGATTCTCGCGCAAAGCCAACTGTATTACCGAATTCATGCCTCTTTGACTTTGAACTGCCATTTATCCTGTCATGAGAAAATCAACGTTCTTTTCACCCGCTGATACGTATTTTGCCCTAAGAAGAGAGATTGGCCCGAAAATCAACGTGTAGCCACGATGAAATCTCCCGCTGCAGGCCCCCGCTGTAGCAGACGACAAATGCTAGCAGACGACGGCTTGGGCGAGAGGCGCATTGTGATTGGTTGGGAAGAAGTATTCTCTACATCAGGCCATCTTATGACGTTGCCAAAACACTTCTTTCATCGCGCAGCCCTGTCGTGTTCGTCATATCTTCCCCCTCGCACATAAGAGCAATTTTTACCTCGCCGTCAAACACACGCAAGAGCTTTTTATGAGTTTTCTTAGCGCTTGCTCCTGCTTCGTAGTTAGAGTGTATGTGTGTAGGTGCCGATTTTCACAAACGCTTCTCCCTTGACTTCTTTCAGCGTTCGACTGGATGTGTTTCAACTGGACGGTGCGTGTAAGCCGTGTGAAAACCAACGGCAGTGTCCCTCGGTGCACGGTGAGGCGTAGGGAAGCCTGTGCCTCGGTGTGTTTATGAAGCGAGGATCGGCGCTTGTGTATCGACGGCAACTAGCACTCGAGGAGCCTCCAATTTGTGTTCAGAGTTTCGGTAACAGTTTGTTTGCTTCGCCATCCAGTTACTCAGTTCGGTGCAGTGCGGCATTTCGAATTGACAGCGCTTTGGCACCTTACCTGAGTGATCCCGAGTGTGTATGGTAACGCATGAATTACGTTCTGTATTCGGGTATTGCTTCGCCGCTGGTGAGCCCGTGCGCTTCTATTTTCTTGTGAGCCGTCCAGGAAAAGGAAGTGCTTGAAAGTGCAACAATGTGCGTTGTGAACATTCGTGCTGTGTTGACATTTCCAAGACTAATGAAGAGGCTGTGCTCGTGTGGCAGAAGATTAAAAGACAGCGTTGATGACTGTGTTTTGCCCTGTGAACATGCGATGGTGCTTCACGAGTGCTTTAAGGACTTGGCGCTGGGCATCACGTATTATTTTTTAACTCTTTACATCTGCTTTTTGCGATAATTGTAGTCCGAACATCGTAATGTGTCGAATCGTAGTCGCGAGCCGATACATACTGTTGTAAATAAGGCTGCTTTGGCAGCACGCCTTGACTCTTCTTCGGTGAACTTTGAGTTCTACCTAGCAGCGAGAGCCCGTGAACGTCACGCTTCCCTCCCGAAAGAACACTTTTCACCTGTGTATTGCCTTGGGTGACGTCGTAGACCAGCACCTGCTAACTACAGGTTTTCGAGTCCATCAGACCCGTCGTTATGCACGGCACTGGAGCCTTGACTACAGCGGCCCATGGCGAGGTCTCACTCTTTACCAGTGGACGCACACGTCTTACTAGCCTTGCATTTCTACGTCAACGGTAGCTTCCAGTCCACAGACGTCTTTTGCCTGTTGACCGCAGAGCGTATTCCATTCCTGATGACACTGACGGCTGCTAATCGTTCCGCCACCGGGGAGTTGAACTTGTACAGCTAATTTCTTTACTATTCGCGTAGTACTATAACGTGTGCAAGCTTATTTTTTTCAGCCTAGCAGATGTGATGTTACCCCATGTTAGGTTCCAGTATGAAAAATGTACTACTATTACATTATATATATATATATATATATATATATATATATATATATATATATATAAAGCAGGCTTTTATCTTATTATTAAGAAGAGCCTGTCTGTTTACCACACTTGATAGTTGAGAGGAGAATATTTTATGCGAACTTATTTTGCAGGAGTCATGTAGAACTTTTTCAGGCATTCCCTTTATTTTGCAAAATTAGTTCCATCGAAGATTACCGCTGTGGACACGTATATTGCTCTATGCAAAGCTTACATGGGGATTCAGTTTGTTCCAAAGTGAATATAGCATATTTGATAGCTTTGACGAAGTGATAGCTTAATGTTGCTGCCAAATACGTATTAAGAGATTTCGATGCTGGTTTTTTGACCATAAACTTTTTGGCCTCTTGACAGATCGCAGTCTTTTCAAGGTCCTGGGTTGCATCGATTCCACGCACTGGCGAGAGAAGTCTCCTCATGCCTTGGAGCACCCACACAGAAATAGGAAGGACTTGTTCTCCCCAAACGTGCAAGTCTTTTGCAATGGTAAGGGTGTCATCGTACTGCAGACCTCAAAGTGGCCTGGAAGCACGCATGGCAGCCTCATCTGGATGGACTGTGCTCTGCCGGGAAGCTTCGAGGGCACAAAACTGCCCAATGGTTGGTGACTACGTTAGTTATTTTGTAAGTGCAGATGGTGAAGTAAACACCAGTTTATGTGCACACATTGTGAACCCAAATATCGTTGCTAACAGTAGAAGCTTGTATTCTCACACAGCGATGCCAATTGAACCCTTAAAAAGAAGCAAACTGCGAGGTAACTGACAATGTTGAAAGTGTGTAGTCTGCAGCTTATGAATTTAACTCCATACATGTGAGACTGAAAAGCTTGTGATTTTGAATAAGCCCAATACTTCGATTACTTATAGAGCTCCTGAGCTTGTGACTTGCTCACTGGTTCAAGTGCTCTGCATGGAAATAGCAAGTTAGTGAAAGTCGCTTGGCTGTTCAAAACTTGTAGGGAGAAAGAGCTATATGGATAGGCAAATTCCATTGGGAGAACAGCAGCACTCAAAAGTACGCTGAAAGTGCTCTCTTCAGAGCTGGCGGGTTTCAGTGGTCGAACAGGGAGTGAGAGCACTGTCATCCAGTGTTAGAGCGAGAGCGCTTTTGCTGCTCTGAGAGCAGGCAGGAGCAGTATGTAGTGCTCTCGCCTGAAAAGCGCAGTAGGTGCAGTACTACGAGAGTCACGTGACTTTTAAACGTCACAATCTCTGTATTTGTTTTAATTTTTCTTTAGCCGGTGAGCGCGGCGGCAAGTGTAGCAGCCATGAGTAGACTGAGATCTCTGATGTTTCATACTATGAAGTGTACACAGCTACGTTTGGTGGATGCGCACAAACATGTAACTATGGCGAACGAATGACTGAGAGATTTGAGGCGTATTTCGCCGCTGTCCAGTATAGAGTGCCAGGCCTTCGTATGTTTGGTCACATGGTATATTTCTGCCCACTCGTCAACCTCTCACCTGCTCTCCAGAAGCGTGTCGCATTCCAGTGGCAGATCGAGTAACCCTGCTCTCAGTGGTTGCGCCCCCACTCCTCACTGCACGGTGCCCCTACTTCTGTTCTCTCAAAGAAACTCGCCGACAGTTCAAGCCTCAGGCCCCACAAGGGCAGTGAATGCGCATTTTACCTTGCATAGCTTGTCTTTTTCTTCAATGTTGTAGCACATTGTATTTCTGCCGTACATGTTCTCAGCACAATTACATAGTGATGCGTTTATTTCTACAAATCACATGTGACCCAAGTACACGCTTGTTGATCTCTAAAGGTGACTCTCGGTATGCCTGAAAGCCGTGGATGCTCTCCCTCCTGTATGTGGCTGGCCTAGCAGAGCAGCAGTACAGTACAGCCGCCACCAGTGCAAAAGAAGTCATAGAGCGCACCTCTGGTGTTCTGGCAAGGACACAGCCATCCGTCCGGCATGGCATTGACATCAATAATATCGATGGTGAGTGTTTGTGGCCGCCGTAAGGGCTCATTAAGATGAATTTGCGGATAATGACTGTGTTTGTTGCTTACAATTTCTAAGGAAGTGCATTTTTTAAGTGTATCTCGTTAGGAAAAATGGCTGCGAGCAAGCAGCCTACTTATAATCCGCAAATGCTTTGTTTTCTCGTCTGAAAAATTGCTCCTGCACACTGTATGATGAGGTGGTTGCGTTAGATAACTTTGAAGTTAAGAACATTAGCTGTTGTAATGTAGCATAGCGCAACATGAGTAGCATAGTAAACTCACTTTTGGTTGGCTTCTTGCATTTAGTCTAAAGTCGAAACAGAAGATACTTTATTGGCTTATGCCTCACTATTAGGCTGAAGTTTGTTGCTTTCAAAATGAACATCGTAGTTAAGCATTCGTATCATAAAATATTTTTTCATTCTTCATTATTTATGTCTCCATGATGAGACTTTTTTTTCTTTTCTATTGTTTCTCCATACTTGTCATCGGCTCCTAAAATACGACAGCTATACTTCGCACATGTTTATCAACTTCACACTCTTAAACATGGGATCAGGTGCCCCATGGTCATGTACAGTGTATCTCGAACAGAGCACAGAAGACCAACCAGTAAAGAAAGACTACCACTGACTGTGTCCTGCTGTTCAAAGTGCACGTCAACAGAAAGAAGACATTGTAATGGCTGGAGCAGTTGGATTTGTATGGTGACAGTCTGCAGAGCTGCAGTGCAGTTTCTGAGCACTGCATCATTCAGCCATTCCTTTGCACCTGAGCATTTAAAATGAATTAAATTCTGCACTTAATGCACCAAATCATGACATTAATGTAAAGCACACTGTAGTGGTAGTGTGCAAATTGATGTGAGCTACCTTAAATTTTTAACATGCACGTAAATCAAAGTGCCTGCGTGTCACTGCATTTCACTGTCCTGGGAAACAGCAGCCATGGTCCACAGGTAAAATTGTGTTTTCATGTTTGGTAGTGGAAAAATTAAGGCCACTGAAGCGGGTAATTTTTCACTTGATCGATATATTCCTTCAGGACACATTAGTATAGCAAGCATGATTTCATGTGTGTATATGCTCTGGAAAGTCCTTCTCCATGGGTTATTTAGGTGGACGAGGATCATCACTACTCGTAGTATATCCAACACCAGGCTTTAGCACCTGTGTAATGTTATCCCGTTGCCTCTCAGTCGTCTTGAACAGTTGACCTCTCTGTTTGTACTCTGTAAGTCTTAACCTTTATTTATACTGTGTTTGCTGCCATAGGTTTCTTCCTAATGCACTGTTTATCATCTATGCAGCTTTGCTCATATTACTGCTGAAAGCACTCATTACATTTTGTGTGTAACTATACCATGCATTTACTTCTCTCTTTTGATGCATCTGTACCAAGGTTTGGCCATAAGAGGGCTGCTGGTGTGCTCTAGTCTTGAAGCTGACGACTTCCAACAAATTTGAAGCTGGAAGTAACGATGTGCTTAGTACCATTACTACTATAATCAGATAAGCTGTCAAAGCTCCATGTAAATGTATTTAACATTTAGTAAACTGTGCAAGGTAAACGTTCTTAAGTTTTTGTTATTGCCATCCTTGTTTTATGCACCTGAAACACAATTAAATTTTAGTGGCACAATATAGACTGTGATTCTGTTAATTTGTGCTGAGAACATTGCAGCTGAGGCCAGCCGCAAGATAAACATGCAGGGCACTGAAGCATCACGTCACATAACATACAGTCCTTACCCAGCACTGCTCTGAAATTTGTCCAAGCGAGATAAGAGCCTACTGTATGGGAACTCTGCGGATGTGCAGACTTTGAAAACGTTGTGAGTAGTGTTTACAGGAAAAGCAATGGGTCTTGATATGTCAACAGCAGCATTGTTTGCATGCACCGAGGAGCTTAGTAGCAGCGAATTGTTTTATTTATGTATTGTCCAGAATTTGTCTGAGCTGTGCCAATTTTTCAGTCCATGTCACCTAACATTGCTTGTTATTGTGTGGAAAATGAGCCAAACTATGTAAATAAACTTTGTGTCATCTTGCAGACATGCCCCATATTGTGATGCACTGCCCTCTTCTAGCATGGCATTGTGAGGGGCTTTCTGATATTTTGATGTGGGCTGTCACCCATGAAGGTGTATAAAAATTGCATGAGTGTGGGAAGCAACACAAACTATGCATCAAGCTGTTCCAAGCTGGTGTGTGTGTGTGTGTTTGTGTGTGTGAGTAAATGAATGATTGAATGCTTTTTCCTTAGTGTAACTTTGATAAGAGCTTTGCTGACTTTCTTTGTCCTATTTATATTTCTCAAGTATGTTTCCTATTGCGCAAAAATGAATGCAACCTTACACAAAATCTGTGCATTCGCAGAAGGTGTTTCATTTTACCACAAACAGTTGTAAGCAAGAAGTTAAAAAATATGGAACCAACGAGCAAAAATAACTTTATAGCTCAGATCCACTATGTAACTTTGCTTCTACACTTTGCGTCTGTCGAACCAAGCTTTCGTCCGTGGATGTACATACTTTTACACATGTGCGTGGTATTTCTGCATATTGTCACACGTGTTACAAATTACTATTAAGGGCACAAACCCAGTCGAGCTGAATGCGCGGATTTTCGTCTGTACGCATGTTATCTGTACTGTAACTGCTGGTGATAAGAAATAAACTTGGGTATAACATTCCCGTACAGTCACCAAGAGAAGACTAGCCGTCTATGACTCAAATGAATTAGCCGCAATCTTTTCCCAGGCTGTTTCGCTTGGGACAATCGGACACCCTCAGCTCAGAATTCGATAGCCTGCCAGAGTTTTTTATAAGCATTGACAGAGACATTACACGGAGGTGCGCAACACGACAGGGACCGAGAGAGAAGACACAAACACAGCACTGTGTGTATTTTCTCTGCCCCTGCCGTTTTGCGCTGCTGCGTGTAATGAACCCCACCCAACTAGCACGAAAACGTGTCCCTACAAAGGCCATCATCTTGGTCGCAAGCAGTTAGGTCACCGCCTATGTCTAGATTTTCTCGAGAACATCGTGATATTTTGACTGGTCCTCGAATAGCCAGAAACGTCAGAAGTAATTGCCCATGTATGATAATTGGGTTTCGAAACAGGTCATCCTTGCGGTAGTAGTGGTTAGAAGAAAAAAACTGTTATTTCTGAAATCTATGAGGGAGCATGCCGCAGCGCTTTTTGCTCTAAAGCGGAGTCAAAGAAGAGAACGGAAAGGGCACCTTCTCAAGATAAGAGTGCCCGCAACACATAACTACAGGCCGTGCAACCTGCTATTTCATAAAAAAATTCCCCATCTCCCGCTAAAGGGAACCATGTGTGGATGCGAAGCAGCGGGGGAGATAATTAGCTTGAGCGGGAGGAACGTCGCCGCTCTGATTTCACGGCAGTGGTCCGGGCGCTCATCGCGGCGCTGCGCAGGAGAATGAGGCGCGCGCGCTCCGTCATTGTCATACCTCGGAACTACCGTGGCGCCCACAGCGGAGTAAGCAGCTGTCACACCACCTGTCGTTCGCGCCGCTCCGTAGAGGGATTCCTAGAGGAAAGGACGGGGGGGGCGTAGGAGAGGAGAGAGAGGGGGGAGAGGACGCGCATGCGCTGTGGGGATGTGGGACGCCGGAGCCGCTCCGTAGAGTAGAGTATTCCTAGAGGAGAGAGGGGGAGAGGACGCGCATGCGCCGCTCCGTAGAGTAGAGGAAGGGGGGTGAGCGTAGGAGAGCACAGGGGAGGGGACGCGCATCCGCTGAGGGGGGTATGTGGGACGCGGGGGCCGCTCCGCAGAGTAGACGATTCCAAGAGGGGGACGCGCATGAGGTGTGGTGGTGTGGGACGCGGGAAGGAGGGACGGACTAAGCCCCCCTCCAAACACATGCAAGCAAGATTAAGGAATGGGGTCAACCTGGGCGACAGACACCACCTGCCTAGCCATTGCTAAGCAGCGCCTCTGTGCTCTCGGCCATGACTCAAGGATTGGGGTCAACCTGGGCGACAGACACCACCAGCCTAGCCATTGCTAAGAAGCCTCTCTGTGCTCTCGGCCATGACTGATGACTGTGTTAGGGTTGACGGCCTTCATATTACTACAGGGTTCTGGTTCGCATAATGGGTGCTTCCCTACTTCATGACAGTGTGGCCGGACGCGGGACGCGGGACGCGGCACGGGGGGACGCGGGACGCGGGAGGGACGGACAGAGCCCCGAGCATAAGATGCTTCGCATCTAAAAAAATCGTGGGTTCTTGGCGACACTGCGAATCGAGCTCGGTACCTACCGCATTGTAGTCGGTCGCTGTAACCATAAGACTACCGCGGCAGCGCTTGAGATGAGAGTTGGCCACTGTAGTGCTAACGTAATTGTAAATATATCTCATTTTACTAGAAATACGTCTAACGCAAAACGTCCGACAAAAGTCGATAAAAAAGGCTCGGAATTCGTAATGGCTGGCGCTGTTGTGCATCGTCGCCGAGTGCCCGCCAATAAACGTCTTAGCAATTTGGTGGAGAGTGCTGCGCCCTTAAAACAACTTCGGTCCGCATTCGATGCCCTTGGAGTTTCGATCCCGTACCGTGCCATTTACCATGCCCCAAGACGCCACTCAGCAAACGCTTCCTCCTGCGCCGATGCCATGTCCCGGTGTCTCCCGCATCCGCGACCCTCCTGTGTTCACCGGCGCGGATGGCACGACGTCCAGGACTGGCTCGCCATTTACGAACGCGTGAGCGCCCCCCAATAAATAGGACGAGGCAGGCAAACTCAGCAACCTGGTTTTCTACCTCGCGGGTGTGGGCGGCATGGTACAACAACCACGCATCCAATTTCCCGACTTGGTCCGCTTTTAAGACCGCCGTCGCCGACGTGTTCTTCCGTCCTGCCGTGCGTAAGCTGCAAGCCGAACAGCGTTTGCGTG
Organism: Rhipicephalus appendiculatus; assembly: GCA_030522465.1. Taxonomy (NCBI): domain Eukaryota; kingdom Metazoa; phylum Arthropoda; class Arachnida; order Ixodida; family Ixodidae; genus Rhipicephalus; species Rhipicephalus appendiculatus. The sequence continues at coordinate 44,257 of JALIZH010016090.1, forward strand.
AACGAGCACTGCAGTCCGGCGAGTCCTTCACTAGCTCCATCGAGGATATCCTTGACTTTTGCAAGAAACTGGACGCGAGCATGTGGGAGTCTGACAGAATCACGCATGTTCTCAAAAGCATCGCCGACGATGCCTTCACCATGCTCCTGGCCAAGAACCCTCGCACTGTGGCAGAGGTCATTACGCTCTGACAAAGTTACGAGGAGCTGCGCCGGCAGCACTTGATGACCCGTCGACCGCCGTCACGCGACGCTGATCTCGCAGGCTTGTCGGCCGTTCCTGACCACACCACCTTGCTCGCCGAAATCTAGTCATTCGTGCGTGAGGAAATTGCCCGCCAGGTCTCTTTACTGTCTTTCGCTCCACCGCAACATGTTGAACAGCCGTAAACTACACTTCTGCCTCCCCTCCGCCGAGCGATTCAGCAGGATATCGCGGAGGTCATTCCTGAATACCACCAGCCGCCTCCAGTACCTGCGCCACTAATCTACGCACAAGTTGTAGCCAGGCCGCCCCCCACCGATTCCTGTGGCTGGCCCGCTTAGTTACACCGAAGCCGTCGCCAGACCCAGGCCTTCGACGCAACTGTGACGCTATCATACGCCGACGTCGTCCACGTGCCCCGACTGCCGCCCACTATGCAGTCATATCAGCAGCCGCCTCACCCATCGCGTTCTGCGACGTGGGTGGGACCCGCGAACCGATGGCGCACTTTCGACAACAGCCCCATCTGCTTTGCCTGCCGTTGCGCCGGTCACGTCGCACGCTATTGCAGCCTCGTGTCGCATCCAACCTTCCCAGCGAATTGAGCCGCCCTTATTATGACCAACCGCCGCCTATGTCACCGACGTCCCGCGCCGCACCATCTACACCCCGTTCGCCGTCTCCACGACGTCGCTCACTTTCGCCGATACGGCCACGTCCGCCCGCACGCGACCAGGAAAACTAGTCGTCACAGTCCACGAGGCAAGGGCTGCGACGCTGTCGAACTGCGAAAGCCCTCAGAGAAGCCCATCGAGCGTGATAGACGTGTTTGTGGACGGTGTTCGTGCATCTGCCCATGTAGATACTGGAGCCGCCGTATCCGTCATGGACGCAAAACTTAGCCGATTACTGCGCAAAGTGACGACGCCACTTTCCGGGCTCTCCCTCTGTACAGCCAGCGCCCAAAGCATTCACCCTACAGCAGTGTACACAACCCGCCTCATGATTCAGGACGCGATGTACGCCGTCGAACTGATCATAATTTCTGTATGCTCTCACGACGTCATCCAAGGATGGGATTTTCTCTCCCGCGACGACGCCGTCATTCATTGCGCACCAGCTGAAATAGAGCTCTCACCATTCGCTGATTTGACGCCGGTCGACAGTCCATCGGCTACAAGCAAGGTACTCGTCGAAGACGACACGAAAGTGCCTGCAAACTCGCCAAAGGTGGTGTCGGTCTACTGCGCCAGTCTTTCCGACACCGTTGCACTCCTCTCGCCATCTGACCGTGCTTTCATGAGGAAAGGCTTGCTGGTTCCTTTCACGACCGTGCAAGTCACTCACGGCAGCACCTGTTCTCTTGTTATGAACTCATCGCCGTACAGTGTTACGTTGGTGCGAGGGGAATGTCTCGGCAGCGTGGAACCCATCGAAGACGCACAAGTTATGGATGAACCCTATAACACGCACTGCCCAAGTTCCAGTACGCTCAGTGCTCTGTCTACATCTGCTTCATCATCCGCTGATGTATTTGGTTCCTCCGTTCCCGACAACCTTACACCAGTCCAGCGTTCCCAGCTTCTGGGCCTGTTGGAAGAATTTCGCTCTTTCGATGTCGCCCAACCTTCTCTCGGCCGCACGTCCGCCGTTACTCATCGCATCGACACAGGCGCCCAACCACCACAGCGGCAACGTCCACATCGCGTATCTCCCAAAAAACGCCGTGTAATCAACGAGCACGTCGGCGACATGCTTCGACGCGATGTTATCGGCCCTCTAACAGTCCCTGGGCGTCTCCTGTCGTACTTGTTGCGAAGAAGGACGGTTCTGTGCGGTTCTGTGTGGACTACCGACGCCTCAACAAGATCACTCGTAAGAACATGTATCCACTACCGCGAATAGACGACGCGATTGACAGCCTGCAAGGAGCAGAATTCTTTTCATCTCTCGATTTGCGCTCAGGGTACAGGCAAGTACCTATGGCTGAAGACGCTTGACCGAAGACAGCCTTCGTCACGCCCGACGGCTTGTAGGAATTCAATGTCATGCCGTTTGGGCTGTGCAATGCGCCCGTCACCTTTGAGCGCATGATGGATACCGTTCTGCGCAACCTGAAATGGCACACGTGCCTGCGCTACCTCGACGACGTCGTCGTTTTCGCTCCGGAGTTCTCCACGCATCTTCAACGCCTGCGGCATGTTTTGACGCGCTTGAGTGACGCCGGTCTGCAATTGAACCAAAAGAAGTGCCGATTTGCAGCACGGCAGCTGACAATACTCGGCTACGTCGTGTCCAAGGACGGAATTCTCCTCGATGCAGCCAAGCTTCGGGCCGTGCCCGAGTTCCCCAAACCGACGTCCGTCAAGGAACTGCGCAGTTTCGTAGGACTGTGTTCCTACTTTCGGCGCTTCATTCGAAACTTCGCGACTATCATATCGCCGCTGACGAAGCTCATCGGAAGTAACGGGCCTCTCCATTCGTGGTCCTTAAAGCGCGACAACGCTTTCGCAACGCTCCGTCGTTTGTTGACGTCGCCTCCCATACCACGCCACTACGACCCTACGGCGCCTACAGAGGTACATACGGACGCCAGTGGTGTTGGCCTCGGCGCTGTCCTTGCGCAGCGCAAACCAGGGTTCCCGGAATATGGCGTGGCTTATGCAAGCCGTACGCTTTAAAAAGCCGAGACCAATTACACAGTCATGGAGGAAGAATGCCTGGCAATCATCTGGGCCTTTACGAAGTTCTGACCTTATTTGTATGGTCGCCCATTTGATGTCCTCACCGACTATCACGCACTCTGCTGGTTGTCGTCATTGAAGGATCACTCAGGCCGTCTCGCCCGTTGGGCACTTCGCCTGCAAGACTACGGCATCCGCGTGCTGTACCGCAACTGACGCCAGCATGCTGACGCCGACGCACTGTCGCGCTCTCCCTTGCCTGACGACAATGTCCTCAGGTCAGCGTCTTACCTTGCCGTTTATTCCATCGACCTTCATACCATCGCTACCGAACAGCGCAAGGATCAATGGATTGCCTCACTGATAGACTTGCTGACTGCTCCATCGGCAACACCATCCACTCGCGCGTTGCGTCGTCAAGCCCACCATTTCGGCGTTCGCGACGACCTCCTCCACCGACGCAATTACAATAGTGACGGCCGCCAGTGGCTACTAGTCATACCCCGCAGTCTGCGCTCTGACATATTCGAGTCGTTCCACTCTGATCCGCAATGTGCGCACTCCGGGGTATCGAAGACTTACAACCGCATTCGCCAACGGTACTTTTGGCGAGGGATGTACCGTTACGTGCAGAAATTCGTTCGCTCCTGCATAGATTGTCAGCGCCGGAAAACTTCAACGCACCTGTCGCCGGCAGGTCTGCAACCTCTACCCTGCCCTGACCGGCCATCTGGGCGCGTCGGTATCGACTTGTATGGGCCACTTCCGCTAACGTCGGCTGGTAACCGCTGGGCCATCGTCGCTGTAGACCACCTCACGCGATACGCCGAAACCGCCGCCCTGCCCGCGGCTACAGCGCGCGATGTGGCCTCCTTCCTGCTCCAACGATTTATGCTGCGTCACGGTCCACCCCAGCAACTTCTCAGTGGTCGAGGCCGTGTTTTGCTGTCCGAAGTCGTCGAAGCCATTCTCAAAGAGTGCAACGTTCTTCACCGCAAAACTGCTGCTTACCACCCGCGGACGAATGGCCTCACCGAACGCTTCAACCGTACGCTCGGCGACATGCTCTCCATGTACGTCGCCACCGGTCACACAAATTGGGATGCCATTCTGCCGTTCGTCACCTACGCCTATAATACCACCCCTCAGAGCACTACTGTTTTTTCACCTTCTTATTATATGGAAGGCACCCGTCGCACACCATCGACACGATACTTCCATACACGCCGGATCCATCTGAGTGTGCGCCTATTTCTGACACAGCCAGGCTTGCTGAAGAGTGTCGAGAGCTTGCAAAGACCTTTGCTACTCATGATCAAGAGCGGCAGAAGAGCATTCGCGCTGACACCAGCACTTCTGCGCCCACGTTCCTCCCTGGAGCGCTCGTATGGCTCTCGATCCCTACCACTGCAACTGGCCTCTCTTCAAAACTACTGCCCAAATACGAAGGCCCCTACCGTGTCGTCGAACGCACTTCCCTTGTAAACTACCTCATCGAACCCATCGAACCACCTTCGGACATGCGCCGTTGAGGGCGCGACATTGTCAACGTGGAGCGCCTCAAGGTCTACCATGACCCGCTCATAGTAACCAGCTGTTAGGTCGCCAGGCGGCTCCCTTTTCGTACCCGGGGTAATTGTAGCGAAGCTTTGGAACTATACAGTGGGTCGTCCTCTCCAGCGCCTCCTAGTGGGTCGCCCTCTTGCAAGAGAAAGAGCAGCTCGTGCTGAGAGTCGGTCCCCGCCTTGGCTGGCGCTGTCGTGCATCGTCGCCGAGTGCCCGCCAATAAACGTCTTAGCAATATATATATATATTGCAACAAGCGTGCTCTCCTACAAACACTTGTTATTATGCTTGACAAAGAGTCAGTCAACCAAGCTGGTTCAGGAAGAAACCCGGCAAGCACAAACCACACGAACGTCAACGTCTTTCACGCTGGCACAGAGCTGGCACCTCTGTGC